>JAHDVE020003891.1:0-54733 GCA_022606495.2 Halesus radiatus
TTAACTTTTATAAAAATGGATTTATTGGCTTTATTTTTTTATTTATACATCTATTTATTAAATTCATATAGTTCAATTATTGATAGTTTAATAAAAGATTATATATTTTTTTTTGGAAGAGTTAATTATAAACAGCAAACAAAAACAACAAAAAAAGGTTATCATATTGTCAAAAAATGCTGAATCAGATAAAAAATGTAATCAACAACATTAACACTTCAGAAAATATATTATAGATATAGTGTTTTTTTTTCAATTAAAATTATACGATATAATAAATTTAGTTATTATTTCAATCATAAAAAAAACTATTACAAAAATAACATTAAATAAAAAATAATAAGACTCTGGATGAATATAACATAATTAAAATATATTTTTTATAAAAAAAAATTACTAATAATAATAATCATTTTAGATAGAACACAACATAAAAAAACAAATAACCAAAAAGTTAAATGGAAAGTTTCGAACCTAACGATATCGTATATTTTGAATCCCTCGGATATTGCCAGTTGGTTAACTGCGGTCGCTATCGATCGATCAAGCTCAAAAGAAGATAAAGTGTGGATATGCTCCCGGAACCCCCAGAATTTCGCAAACAAAAATAAAGTCTGTGCTTCGATCCTGACTGCTTCCAATTTGAATACGAGCCAGTGCAGCCTGCCGATGGTGCCATATAAGTCGTGCCAGTTGAATTGCCTGAAGTCCCGCCTCCCACTCTGCCTGATCAGCCAGTGCCAGCACCTGAAGTTAATAGTGACCTCATAGCTACCGAACCGATTTCGACTTCATAATCTTCTACGCAGCAGTGCGACCCAGAAACCCGAAGGAATTCCACTTCTAACATTGCTCCTTCCACAGTATAAAACAAAGAGGTGAACATCGTTAGCGCGAAGCTCTATAAATGCAATGGGGTGCAAATTTACACTCCAGATTTTAATTTGACAAAAATTATCAGGGTGAAAGTGAAAGTGTTTTTATGCCAACGACAGGAGTTTAACATCCCAATCTCTATCACTTCGACCATCTTGCAGCTCAAGAACAAAGTGCTCGAGCTGCTGGGGGAATCAGCCACCAACTTTGAGAATCCGCGACTGTTCACAACCCAAGGAGGGCAACTCACGGAGCTAGGAAATAATAAAGATATAATTTACTCGACTAAAATAGTTAATTTTACCAAACTGGTGTTTATGGCGACACTCAGATTCAGCTTCGATCCGACATTCAAAGGACCTTTTTTGGCACTCAGCAATTCAAATAAAACTGTCGCGAGACAGACCCCCTATGATGATACCCCACAGTATGAGGTTTTATTAGGTAATCAAATATTATATGTGAAAATATTAATTGTTTTTGTTTCTAAAATTCCCCAAATCATAGGTTCGACTGCACTATATCACGGAAAATTATATTTTGAAATTAAAATCGACAAGGCCACTGAAGACGAAGATATTCTTATCGGGTGTGCTAAAAAGACTGTAAATTTAAAGGTTGACGCAGTTAATCAACCCCTTAATAACTAACCATTTTGGGGATACATGTGTCTTGGGGGGAAAAAAATAGGCAGTACTTAAGCAGACGGAGACCACACTAAAGATTATGGAGTGTGTTGTAAAGTGGGCGATCAAGTGGGGGTCCTGCTTCAAGTAAATCCTAAGTCTAACCTAGTCAACATAAGTTACTACGTCAATGGAAAGGCGTTAGGGCGGGCGTTTACTGAAATGGTCTAGTCGCCCGTGTGGCCTGCAGTATGTCTGAATTCAGGAAATATTCAGTTAACGCTGAACAGTTCTGCTGAAATACCATTTGATCTAACCAATTATATTTGAAATAGACATATCTTCATATGTTTTCTGCTATAGTAGGAAAGTTTGAATACATTATCTACCCATATTTTGTTATATATCTTAGTTTTTTTTATCAAGGAATAAGAATAAAAAAAATGAAATTGAATGACTTTGATACATTCATAAAGTTTCTTTAAAATAAGAATAATAATAATCTATCTCTTTCCATATACAATCTATTAATGAAATGGAAAAGTATTTACAAATATAACGATTTTTTTACATGATTCCTAAACAATTAACATATGAACTTGTAACAAATAATATTAATAATACTAACAGCCAGCCAAAAAACGAATTCAATTAATTCAAATTGTCCTCCATATTCATCAATTTAGCCTGATTTTGTAGTTTTGCTGTTCTTGCATTAACTCCTTTCTGGACTGTGTATCTCTTCCCAGAGTCGACTTATTTCCGACTATTCCTCTGCCTTTAGAGAACAATTTCGATGTGCTCGCCTGCCTATTCATATATTATTTTGGCTATTTACTACGCGAGTTTCTCTTTTACTGTTGTAGAATGCGATTATTGTTCGATTGCTGATGTTGCTGTTTGTCTAATATCCAAATCATGCCCCGAGAAGAGCTACCTGATGGACTGAGTATTGATGTGAGTTGAGGCTGTCTGGTACTTTGATTGGTGTGGATGCTTTGGAACTGTCTTGGATTAGAGTTTTACTTATAGGCCTCTTTCACATTGTGGTTGTGTTATTTTTGATTTTTTTGAGACTTGTCCCTGGACACGGATGTTCCTGATTTTTCATTTTGAGTGTATACATTAATTTTCTGTTTAATAGATATCGAATTGTTCATAATTTTGACTGGTGGTGGTTTTGAATGGTTGAAATTCTCTTCGCTGTTGTCGAGGTGGTGGTGATTCTGGTGTCTGCTATTGTGGTGAGTTGGCAAGTCCTTTGTGAAATATAGTCCTTTCGATTTTGATTCTATATTTTTAGTACTCTTTGGATGGTTATGTAGCTGTGGGCCATTACCTTGATAGTTTTAGTTGTTTTGATAAGCGAATTCGTCACCGTTGTTCCGGTTCAGCATAGCCATTGAATAGTTATTATTAAGATTCTCTTGATGGAGTATGTTAGTGTCTTTATGTGGCTTTGATTTTCTCTTCGCTTTGCAGTTCTTATTTCGAGAGTGACTTCTTCCGGACGTTGACTTGCTTGGAGTCGTCTCACGATCTTAATTCTTCGAAGAGAAACAGCTGTTGTTATTATGGTAACTGTTAGTATTGGATTTTCTACTGCTGCAGGTCAGACTCACTCCTAAAATCAGAGGCAGTGACTCGGGTCTATGATAATTGAAGAACTAAAAGAGGGGCTCAAAGTTATCTGCTTCGTATTGGTTGTACTCCTCAACTTCTTCGTTGAGGTTAATAAAATCACTGTGAATATAGGTCTGATGGAGATCCGGCCTGTAAGCAGCTGGGCCTAGAGCGGAAGTCTTCCTTTTATCTTCCAATAACTTCCAGTTAATATTGCTAAGCCAAGGACTGCATTTTATTTCTGCAAAATCATTAAGTCTCTCATCTGGATTTTTGTGCAGCAGCCCCGATAAAAGCTCCCTCAGTTCTGGATTTTCTATCATAGACATATCAGGGTCGACGTTTTGGACCTGATAAGAAAACAGTTCGTTGTTATTTTTATCTGAAAAGAATGGAGGAACCCCCACCATAAACTCATAAAGCATCACTCCCAGCGTATAAAAATCAGAACTAAAGTTATATCCGTTGGGGTTTCTGTCGCATACCTCAGGAGCCATATATTCCTGACTTCCACAAATTGTATTCGTGTGTTCTTCGTCCTGAAAGCAGCATTTACTCAGTCCGAAGTCAGCTATTCGGAGATGTCCGTCCAAATCGACCAGTACATTCTCTGGCTTGAGGTCTCTATATAAAATCTTATTACGATGAAGGAACTCCATGCCTGCTAGTAGCTCGGCGAAGTAGTATTTGGCTTGTTCTTCTGTCAGGCGACAGGCTGAGATATGTACAAAGAGCTCACCTCCTGGGTAATAGTCAGTTAGAAAATTGAGGTGATTGAGCGATTCGAACGAAGAATGAAATCGGATCGTGTGTGGATTGTCCTTGAGTTAGGTTAAGATCTTCTTCTCCCGCAGGATGTTTTCGAATGTTTTGTAATCAGAAATGTATTGTTTCTGAATTCTCTTCATCGCGAAATACTTGCCTGTGAATCTGCTTCTCACCAAAAAGACAGAGCAGGAGACCCCTCCTCCTAAACACCGAAGGAACTAGAACTGGTTCGCTGATATCTTGGTTCCTGGCTCCACCACTGCATCGTGGGTATAAAGAGCTTTGATCCGAAGCTGCGAACCTACTCTATTTAATGTTTTGTCGGGTAAGCTCAGCCAATAATCGAGGACTTCCTCTCCGCCTTTGGATGTGACTCCCACGAATTTAGACTGTGTCGGCCCGTACTAGCGATGAAGTTTTTAGTATCCAGCAATGACTCGGATAAGTTAATCAACTCTGGTATCACGAGGCAGAGAAAGTTGGAGGCGATAGTCTCCAATGTCACAAACGATGTCAATCATTTTGAGTAGTCTCTGGGTTGGCTCAAGATTGCTGTTATATTGAGCTTTGGTTTCCAAAGGAAACTTTTTCATAGAAATATTTATGTAATATGAAGTACTATTATTTTTTGTTAATAAAACTAAATGAAATATAAATGTATTTAGTTGTTTATTTGTATGTTTGTGCGATATTTGAATTTTTTAATTATTGACTGATAAAATAAAAAAAATAAACGATCAAAAAATATACATATGTATATCAATAGTATATTAAATTATCGGTTAAGCAATAAAATGGTTTTTGTTGATTTTATGATAAAAGTGTAAATTAAGTTTTTTGTGTTTTTTATATAAAATAATCATTTGGCCTAACTAAATACATTTTTTAATTCAATAAAATCAAAAATATTTTTGTTTTTTAATTGTTTTAATGTATTTATGTTTATAATTTAAATTTTAGTTTTTTTTTTGTATATAAAGGATATTTTAGTTCCATTTCAATTAATCTATGTATTTTTATAAAAAATATTTAGTTACATGTTTTTGTATTATATTTTCCTATCTATAAAAGAGATTTGCTATATAACTAAAACACATTATTCAAAAAAAGTGAAATATAATTTTTATTTAATAATCAGTCAAAAGATATGATGCTTAATTTAAAAAATGGAAGCATATCTAGATTTAAAAAAAAATAGCAAATGCACAAAGTTCGTTTCCAGAACTTAAGATAACTAAAGTTATTTAAAAGTATCAATACGTTGCTAAGACATCTTCATACTCTGTATTATTCGAGGAGAAAGATGCTTCGATTCGAGAAGCCTTTATATTTCTGTGAAATATTTGTATCTCTTTCGAAAACTGTATATTTTTTTTTGAAAAAATATAATATTAAACAAATCTAAGAAAACCATTTATAAAACTTTTACCATAATATTTATATAATAATAATAAAAATAAAAAACAACAAAAATATAAACTTGACCAGCAAGAACAAAAAAATAAACTTAAATACATAAATTATAAATGAGGAACCAACACTTGAAAATCTTCCTTATCTTGATCGTGGTGTGTATTACACAATGCTCCCATCTCAGAGTAGCGAATCATGAAACTTCAATCGCAGACTATGCCAAACTATTCAATATTGAAATACCAGGTGTGACAAAAGCCAATGTGGTACCAGTTAGCACTCCTGAAGTAATTTCTGGAACTAAAACAACGGGGGCGGCTACTGATGGAACAGAGTTATAAGATGCCACAGGAGAATTAGTAGAAGGAAATACAGATTAAAATGAAGGAGATGAAACCACTTAAGAAACCACGGAAGAAAACGGAACCACTGAATAAACAACTAATGAAACCACCTAAGATGAGACAACCGAAGAAGAAAACCCAGAGGGTACTGAAGAAACTACTGAGGAAAACCCAGAGTCAACCGAATAGACCACTGAGGAAAACCCAGAGTCAACAGAATAGACCACTGAGACTACCGAATAAACCACTGAGGAAAACCCAGAGTCAACCGAATAGACCACTGAGACGACCGAATAAACCACTGAGGAAAACCCAGAGTCAACAGAATAGACCACTGAGACAAATGAATAAACCACTGAGGAAAACCCAGAGTCAACCGAATAGACCACTGAGGAAAACCCAGAGTCAACAGAATAGACCACTGAGACGACCGAATAGACCACTGAGGAAAACCCAGAGTCAACCGAATAGACCACTGAGGAAAACCCAGAGTCAACCGAATAGACCACTGAGACGACCGAATAAACCACTGAGGAAAACCCAGAGTCAACAGAATAGACCACTGAGACAAATGAATAAACCACTGAGGAAAACCCAGAGTCAACCGAATAGACCACTGAGGAAAACCCAGAGTCAACCGAATAGACCACTGAGACAAATGAATAAACCACTGAGGAAAACCCAGAGTCAACCGAATAAACCACTGAGGAAAACCCAGAGTCAACCGAATAGAGTGACCGAATAAACCACTGAGGAAAAGAGTCAACAGAATAGACCACTGACGACCGACCAGACCACTGAGAAAACCCAGAGTCAACCGAATAGACCACTGAGGAAAAGCAGAGTCAACCGAATAGACCACTGAGGAAACCAGAGTCAACCGAATAGACCACTGAGGAGAGGCAGAGTCCCAACTTGAATAGACCACTGAGACGACCGAATAAACCACTGAGGAAAACCCAGAGTCAACCGAATAAACCACTGAGGAAAACCCAGAGTCAACCGAATAGACCACTGAGGAAAACCCAGAGTCAACCGAATAGACCACTGAGGAAAACCCAGAGTCAACCGAATAGACCACTGAGACGACCGAATAAACCACTGAGGAAAACCCAGAGTCAACCGAATAAACCACTGAGGAAAACCCAGAGTCAACCGAATAGACCACTGAGACGACCGAATAAACCCTGAGGAAAACCCAGAGTCAACCGAATAGACCACTGAGGAAAACCCAGAGTCAACCGAATAGACCACTGAGACGACCGAATAAACCACTGAGGAAAACCCAGAGTCAACCGAATAGACCACTGAGGAAAACCCAGAGTCAACAGAATAGACCACTGAGACGACCGAATAAACCACTAATGCAGTTTCCACAGATGACAACACTGAAAGTGCTCCCGAGGACACGACAGTTGTAATTGATGAAGTTGTTGAACCATAGCTTCAATAATGATACATTTCTTATATATTTAGCTATATTTCGAATATTTGGTACAATTTTTTATATCTTACCATAATTATATAAAAATAACTGAAAATAACAATCTCGACATATTTTACTTACTTAAAAAATAATAAATATCCCAACAAGATGAAAATGATTATCTATCCTCGTAACTCAGCCATTTACTGCATATTTATTTGATAAATATTCAAAATTCAAATTTCCTACTCCTTCCGAATTCTTAAGCATAAGCATTACCAGATAGTCTGTGCATTGATCTCCAAGGTTCAGTTATTGTTGGCTCAATATCTCCAAAAACTTTGGATAGGTTACAAACAGCTGTTTATTGTACTGTCTGATTGCCTGGCAGAGACTGTAATTAAACTTTTTGATGACTTCGTTGCTTCGTTTTTCGCAGTCCTCTTACTGTTACTCTGAGAATATCTGGTACTTTGGAATGATTTGATGAAATATTGATCTGACAATCGCCAGATCTGCTGTTCGGTTTTCATCGTAGTAGACAATGTTCTCAGTAGGTTCTTCAACAAGGTATCGAGAGAGTAAGGTTCTTTTGACTTCTTGGGAAAGCTGAAATGGATCTTCCGCAAGTATTTTCTGGATCTGAGCGATTGATATTTCTCCTTCTCCAAAGAATTTGAGTTTGGCTTCTTCCACGGGAATCCTAGCTATGAGAAGCCTGTACTTGAGTTACAAGCAAATCTCGGCTATTTCTTCCTTCTTGACTTTGTTGCGCTTGAGAGTATAGTGTTTGACTTGCGACTGATTTTGCTCAATCGCCATCTGTCCTCCGACTACTGATGACTGGAGATTTTCCCTGATCCCGGATTGGTTGGTGCGCATTTTGAACTTGGGAGAGTCGGGATGATAAGAAGCGTCAATAGGATTTATTTGCAGTTACGCGACCCCTTTGCTATGCTGTTGAGAAGAACTCTCCTTTTTGAAGGATACATCGAGGATCGCCGAATTCTTTCGTTTGTTGATGCTTTTGAATTCGCTGAGCTGATCCTACGATTACTCGGGAGGCTTCCACTCACTCAGCAAGGCAGTCAGGTAGGCGATTTCTTTCTCAAGCTTCTGGATATAAGATTGTCTTTCTGCTAATTCGTTCTGGAACAGATTGGCTTCTTTCTCATATCTTTTCTGCTCGAGAAGCCTGATTTCTAACATCTTCTAACTAGAATATTGTTCTTTTGTTTTGAGGTCTTCTTTGAGGTCTCGAATCTTGTTCTTCAAGCTTTAGTTTTATATTCCGTGTTTCTTGCATTGCTGCTCCCAGTTGAAAGCTGCGTTCTCCTTGTCGATCAGGACCTTTTCTAAAAACTGAATTTTGGACTCTTTCTATTTGAGGGAAGAGTTGAGCTTTCTGATAGTGTTTATTTCAAGATCATCCAATTGCTTTGTGCACCTGGCGAGTTCTGCTTGGAGTTCGTTGATAAGATACTGCTTGGCGATGGGCTCTACTTCATGTGAGAGTTATTATGGGCTATGAAATTTTAATATGAACAAAACAAATATTATAGTTGTTAATATTATATTGTACATCTTATAGAGTGAAATTAGGTGGTCGATATCCTTTTTGAGTCTTGCGCACTCTAGCTGATACTCTTAGAGTTAAACTTCAATTTGGTTGATGTCCGTGTATTGGATTTTTCTTTTGGTTGCATCGAGTTCGGCACATTTTTTATTATATTACTATTTGAGTTTATCGTATTGGCTTTTCACTCCCATTATGATATACTCGTTTTGAGAACCACTCGGTGTCCAATAGTTTGGGTTATCAAACTCGATATCTAACTTCTTAGTATACTTCATGCTTTTCCTCTAAAACAGCATAATAAGAACAATATAAAATCAGAAGACAACAAAGAGATAAATAATGATTAGATTAATACCCGATTTTGTTCGAGTTTGGTGCGTTGAAGCCTAATATTGTTTTCCATGTCATTCATCTTCTTCTTTAGTATTAAATTTTATTCATACAATTCCTACCGACTCTTGAGCATTTTGCCTTTGAAGGGGATAAGCTTTTGGATTTAATGCATTTAAGCGAGGTGGGCAGAAGCAAGAAAGCTCTTGGCTGTTACGACTCTGGATGGTGTGGAATGGTCTTCCTTTGTTTTAATATGAGTATAATTGGAGTTGTAAACATCGATTCCGAAATCATTTCTATCCTGTCGGTCTCTGTTTGATGATGACTTTTGACGACTATCTCGGCTTAATTGAGGCTTCGCGCTATGAGGTCTCGCCCCACGGAATATATTTGTCATCACGATAGTTTTAATAATAATTATAAAAAAATGCAATAATTAATTTAATACAAAATTATTGGCTTATTTTTATTTTATCTTATTTTTGGCACTTTGACCATTATGAATTATTGGTAATTTTGAAGTTATTCAATATGATGAAGAAGGAAAAAAAAAATAAACCAAATATGCACTAATATATAATTAACGAATAAAGTTACTGTTTGTCTACTGTGTATTTTCATTAATATAATTGACATTGGATTTTCATAAATTTTCCATACCATAACCTACTCAAAAGAAAATGATATACTTAGACTTCGAAAGTTTCAAATACAAATACATACATATTTATAGATGTAGAAATGTCAAAGTACAATGGATTTTTGTTGGGTTATGGGCATAAGGTAATGGGCATAAGGTAATCGTGAAAGTATGATTGATAGTTAAAACTCCTCCGTCTCAATCAAGAAAAATATTATCAATTGAATAACTTAATATTCGATTATGTATGTATGTGATATCACCAATTCTCCATCTCTAAATTTGATTTTCTAGTGTTTGATTATTTTTATAAAAAAAATATTTAATAACCAGAGCACATGCAACAATAAATTGTGCTATAAAATAAATAATTGGAAATCATAAAAAATAACAATAAAAAACATATAAATTTATAATGATAGCAAAAGTATAGTATAAGTAATGTAAAGAAAAATAATTAACAGCCCAATGCAAGGGTTTTTTTAAACTATTTTATTGCAAACAATAGCATATTAATAATATATATATTTTAAAAAAAAAAACATAGTAATACTGTTGATCGTAAGAGAAAAATGAGTAAGCAAAATGATGTCTATTTGGATCAATCAGCCGACAGTTTTGAATTCATTCCAAATACAAACAATGTTCCAATCGAAAATTCTTCAGATAACATGCTATAATCTAACGATTTTTCCTTAAATTAAAGTCTAAATTGCCCACCCCCTCTTCCCAACTTACCCACATTTGAGCAAATATTTAGGCGAAATCTGGGAAAATCCTTTCCCGAAAAACTACTATAGACTCTCATTCCAGCCTAAACCAATGCTAGTAAACTTTATGGTTTATAGCGCTAGAAATATTTAGGCTTGCTGGCCTGTTACGAGTAAAATCTCGAATAGTTGAAAGACAAAACAAATTTAGTTTTAAAAATGTCATAAGAGATCATCCGTCTCAATCAGGAAGTCGATATTCTCAATAAGACTAATTCAGGATTAAAGTATATGTTAAATCAGTAGCAAAAACTCAATAACAAGAGTAGCCAGAGAAATATCGGAGCGCAAGAAATATCCAATATTAAGGGTAGTGATGATAACTCGAAGGAAACTTAACGGTACGAAGAGAAGCTGGTCGAGATTTTAAGTTAATAAGTTAAAATTCTCAAATTGGAAATCCAAAAGATCAGTAAAGACAGGGAATAATAATGGGTCAAATTCAATAAAAACCTCAAAGGTAAGAATGAAGAGATGAACACTCTAGAAAATAAAATCAAAGAGCAAGAAAAAATTATAAACCACATCGCAGGATAAAAACGGAAAATCCAAATTGAGACGGACGATTTCAGGAGGAAGCAATAAGAAAAATTAAACTCAGGTGATCGATAGATAGAAAAATTGAGGTAGAAGGTCCAAACTATGAAACTGTAGTTAGAGAAGGCGGAGGAGCTTTCTAAAACGAAGACCAACAACATTAACCAGCTGATGATTGAAATACAAGCTTCTCAGCAGATCGGCGATGTAAATAGTGCCTGGCAACGGAAATACCAAGAATTGGAAGTTATCTACAAAGCGAAAGAGTAAAAGGCTAAAGAGATGGAAAAGTCACTAATAGAATTCCAGAGAAAATAATACTCACAATGTCTACCTGAAAATACGGTCCTCTCTTTTGCTTAAATGCAATAAAACCCTACCAGCGCCCTCTAAATAATAGCCCGAAGAAATAAAACTAAAATAATCGGACATATTATCGAAAATTACAGCACACAACCAACAGACAAGAAGTTAACACGCTATAATAAACTATTGAAGGAGTTCAAATCGAAGGTTTTAGCGATTATTGATGAAGTTTTCGATGGTTAACCACAAGAATTGGTTTCATGATTTTGTTACACGATCGCAATTTTCATTTAATATTATACATATATAGATATCGATATAATTTTTTGTAGAATTTCCTCATCAAATGATCCAAGGGGATTTAATTAATGACACATTATTTCAATAAATAATTGCATTTTTATAGATATATCTCTCTGACTCTAATTTAGTGTGTTTCTTTTTTTATTTAAAACAAGAAAAGAAAAACTAATTTTCCCATTTGATCAACAGAAACAAGTATTTATACAAATATAAATAAAAAAAAATAGTGGAGAGAAAAAAGAATAAAACATATAGATATATAATTATAGAGATAAATTAATAAAAAAAATATGTTGATTTGATTCAGGAAATAATAACATAATAAAATAAATAATATATATTTTTATAAACATTTTATAAATACATCCATCTATAAATTATATAGCCATTAACCAAAAAATGAATAGCAACAACCCATTTACTAAGTACATCAGGGACCCCAACCTTTATCCCAACCCAGATAAAATTAAGTTGGCAGAGTTCTACAGCTACGAGTCAGTCGAAATCAAGAAGATCCAACAAACTCTCAAGAACTTCAAGGGCTCAGCTTTGTATATCGGCGCTACCCTCGGTCTCTTCCTCATCGCCAAAGTGTTCGCCGACTCCTCCTACCATACAAAACTTGTTGGCCATTCTGGTAATAAAAATAATATCCTAAAATAATCATGAACGAATCTTACAATCAGATAATAATTGATGTATGGTTTTTTAAAAAAAAACATATAAATTCATCTAATTCTTGAAACTAAAAAAATATTTATCTAATATCACTCTTTTTTTATTAATTTTGAAATAGGCAATGGAGGATCTTATCTTACACTATGGTCCAACAAATCCACGAAAGATTATGCATACAACAGAGAGTTCCAGAGGATGAAGTTTTTGACTGAGTCGCCTGTCGGAAACGATGAAAGTACAAAAGTCAGCAGACAGCTGCTGGCTGATCTCGGCGTGAAAATACCCGAAACCGGAAGGAATTCTGCACTGTATAGGAAAGCCCCGCATCCGAAATATTATTGATAAAAATTCGCATAAGCCAATGCGATAAGCCATCTTTAAAAAGAATCGTTATTAGACCTAATCAAAATAAATCCAATAAATCCAATTAATAAAACCTTATCACGAATTTGTAGATATTAAGTACACAATGGCTATATATTTATGAAATGAGAAAAGTAAAAAAAATATATAAAAATATATTTATGAGATGAGATGAGTCAAGTAAAAATAAATACACAATATGAAGTATAGTAAGAAAGATATCTTTCTCTAACGACAAAAAAATTATTATCAATAGAATAATTAAGTTTATTAATCGTATTAAATGTTCAAGCATAAGTCATGGTGCTTATAAACTATTCTGCAGAAATAGTGCCGATGAAGTAAATTAGCAAAAACACTCCTGCTGCCATAGACACGATCAGCGGAACCAGCGGATTTCGAACTTTAACCACTAGCTTCTCGAGAAGATTCGCATAATTGAACATCATGTTAAAAAAAAGGTAGCAGAAGAAGGTCATAGCAGACAACACTTGGGTAGTTTACACGAGGATCCCAATGACAAGTGAACACATCAAAACAGAAAAATACTCGTCGAAGAGGACGTTGATCACTCGGTAGAATCCAAGTGCTCGGCTTTTTGCCTGGGTTAGTTCCTCGAGAATAGCAGGTCGTTATTATCTCTAAATTTGGGAGGAGCGATGTGACTAGACTTCAGGAAGCATATTATTGGCGATTATTATTTAAGGACTTGGTTTCGGTGCAGGGTCAGAAAATGCTCTAGGATTAGGCTGATCAATTTCATGGGGATTATTGCCTTATGGGTTGAGATCTATAAAAATATTTGGATATTAAAATTTAAATGTTAGAAATTATATACTGTTAAAAATGTATATTTTGAAATATCAAAGGAAAAAATACAGTATCAAATATGTCGATGTTGATAAAAAATTAGAACATACGCTATTATACATTTCGAACTGCCGAGTCGAGATTGTCTTGTGGCGGTTGTGGTGCATCGATGTTGTTGCCTAGTCCTCTCCTGATCTCTTATTCCTCATACCACTTCTCCTCTTGTTCGCGTTGTTTGATTCGAATTTGATAGATGACGTCCCACAACTCGAAGCTATAGGCGAGTCCCTGAGCGATGATGAGAAACGAAGTTGAGAGAGCAAATATCGTTTAAAACATTTCCGAGACATGAAGAAACTCAGACATAGGTTAATATTGAATTTTAGCTATGTTTCTAATTATTATTATTATATGTATGTATTATTAAATATAAATTAGATAATGCATAATACATTTTATTGTGATTACGAAATATTGATCTAGGTACAAAAATTAAGCTAAATTAAAGGAAAAATAACAAGTGTCGTCCGAAATAAATAGGGTAATTTTTAAAAACATAGCAACACAAATTAACAAAGGTTATAATCGAAAAAACAAAAAGCAGTTAGTTTACAGACAATAAACAGTTCTATCAACTAAAAACAAGTTAAAGTTGATTAGCCTCGCAGAGAAATATAAACACAATAATTATATAAAGGGGAAACTATATTTTTTGTACAATTAAATATTATCTCCAAAAATCTGATCAAAAATAGTTCTAAATTAGATTTTGCGATAATCTTGTCTAACATTGATTTATAACGGCTGCACTTTTTCGAGTAGTGGGTTCGATGAGTTGTAATTATTGCTATTTTGAGTCAGATTTAAAGGCGAAAGTCTTTTTCGGTTTGATGAGCCTTAGATCCCTGCCGAAGGTTTGGACTGCGTCATTTATGACTTCTCCGAATGAGCCATAATTCTTGTTTTTCAGCTAATAGTTGGTATATGTGTAGGCGATGCCTCCTGCAATCGACATTAGTAGCATTTCGAAGCAGATCAGTGTGTTCTGTTAATTAAATATAGTTAATTAATATGGGGAAATATGTTTGAAGATATTATTTTTACCTCAAATTTAGAGACGATAACACTTTAATTAAAAATGGGACTTGATTTATCAAAACACTAGAATACTGTCTCCTCAGCGATACTGATGACGATTTTCTGCCAGAAAGTGAAGAACAATGTAATTTTGATGGTCAGGAACTTTAAGAGGGGCGAGTAGGGTGCCAACGGTTTCTTTAGGGCATGATAGAAGAGTACTAGGTAATAAAGTGAGTACGAAATTGATATCATCACAATCCAGTTAATAATTGAAGCAATGAAAGCCTAGAAACAAATAGTTAATATATATAAATCAGTAAATAGTTATGTATTATTATTGTTTGATGTTTATTCTTTACTGCTCCCGAGAAGTTTCTCTCCATGATAGGATACAGAGCATACATGAAGAGAGTGGCCATAGGTTTGATCACCAAGAACTGGAGGATGTATTTTTTGCAGCGATATGTAAAATACTTTGCCTTCTGCCAAGAAGTTAGTTGGTATGGTTTCTGGCAGTAGTGGAATGGCCAGAAATGTTCTACTTATTTTTCATTCTGGATCATTATAAGATAGAGTTTTTTATCTTCAAGTTCATTCTATAATACTTACATGTTTGAATGTATTCTTTTTTTAAATATATTCTTTTGCTTTGTTTACTGTTTCATCGTTATAGGCGAGGTACGCGAATATGAGATAGAAGAAGGTGAATAGAAGTATAGCTTCATAGACGTCTCGTGTGAGGGTCAGATATGCTTCGAGATGCTATATAATTAATTGTTGTTTGTAGGGAGGTATTTGTTAGGTTGTTATTTATTACTGGCCACAAGATGGAGGACATCGATGTAATACAATAGAATGGTGCCATAAGAAGGATGACTGAAGAAAATATAGAGCAAATAATAATATTTGGTATTTAAGATATTTTTTCTATTTGCTTTACTAATGATTTTGGATTGAAAGTAGGCATTGTTGAAGTGACACAAATGCAAATAAATATTAACGAGGCTCACAATGATGGTGAGGGCAGAAAAGACACCAGCTATGCCGATGTCGATCCAGAGACTATTTGCCTGACAATGTTAATCACAGTAGAACAGTTAACATCCCTCATGGATTTACATTATTATAATATTTAAAAATAATCGATTTTTTTAGTTATAATATATATTTTTAAAAAACCAGAGAAATCTATATGATAACTATAACATTCGTTTATCAATATTTTATTCATGTTATTTTTTTGACTGTTAAGATTTCTATAAAATTAATAATTTTTTAATATATTCAGATTTTGGTTAAATAAATCGAGAACAAAGATAAAATACTTGTTTGCACAATGTTAATCGGGGAAATCGTTAAATTCAGGGATTTAGTATAATTTAAATAACCTATCATTTTTACCATGAATAGTATTGATGTAACGACTAAATAAAGGCATTAAATGGTATTTTTTTATTTTTTGAATAAGGCACGTTTCTTTGAATACTCTGACAACAATATCTCCAATATTGAAAAATAGGGTTCATTGACATAACACAAATGCTTCCTGAATTACATAACTAAATCTTACACCCTCGTATGAAATAATAATAGATTGAACAAATAAACATTAACAAATTATTTCACTGGAACCATTTAAAAAAACTATTTACATAAGTTTTAAATAATATGTACATATAATATCAATAATAAATTTAATTATATTTAAGATAAAATGTATTATATTATCCTTTTTTTATTTTATCTATACATATATCTCTACATAAAAAAATAAATAAGATTGATATTAAACATTATAAATATATATAAAATATATAAAAATACATAAATTCCAAATGGGTAATAAATGTCTCAGCAATACTTCTAAATGCACGAATTCCATGTAAGCATCTGTATACACTTTAAAAAAATATAATTTCCTGTTCAGTTAATGACTACCACTCCCTAATCACTCACAATCATCAAAAACTAATCTCAAACATTCACACTTCAAAGCAAATTCATTGTGACTTTCAAAAATTACAGAAATTTGTTATTTTTTGATATATTTATTGGTTTATGAATAAATTATTTCATATATATTTTAATAAATTGTTTTCCCAATATTTTCTTCGTTATTGTATTGTTTTTGTGAGTTTTAGTACGGTGAATGTAAAAACGCAAGCCAACGCAAGCAGTAAACCTCAGTTCTTTAATTTCAAAGGCTAATGGGAAGATTCATAAAACACCATTAATCAGAATTGTAAATTATCTATATATATAATATAAAAATCATCATATATAATCTATTTTTTTGGTTTAGGAATTTTCTGTATATATCTATTTTGATTTTGAAAAAACAAATTCTTCGAAATGCTTTGAAATAGAAATAGATATATAAGATAGATATATTCTGATTAAATATATTTAACGTAAACAATATAAGAAATATATCTAATATAAACCATTATCTAATATTTATTAATTTTGTTATTGTTATTTCTAGGTGTTCTCGTCAAAAAGTCCAAAACCTTTGATTTATTCACCCGATTTCAGGAATATTAACTTTCGGACGTACTTTACAAATTAATTCCTAATAAGCCATGGTTATTCTTAAAACTTAGAAATCCGATATTCTTGATGCAATCGACATCCGTATTTCCTCTCAGAACATTGTGATAGGACAACATGCTTTTAAGAATCTCACCCAAACGTAATCTTCTCACATTTGGGAATCCGCTTCTCAGAAAGTATATTATCCATACTACCCCTAACTATTTCACACAATATCTAATAAATAGCTTGAATTAAAAATTGGAGACATCCTCAAAATCAGCAACTTTTTCATCAAAGTTGAAGAAATATGCCTCTCGAAGACTAACAACTCCAAAAACTATCCCGTCTTATCGCAGATCAAACACGAGAGTGATGCACTTTGCAAAATTTGTTACGAGCCAGAGACAGAATCTAAGAACCCCATCCTCGTGCCTTGCCTGTGTCAAGGCTCCATCAAGTATATCCATGCACAGTGTCTTAGGAACTGGATCACTAAATCCAACGGTTTCGAGTGTACTCCTGTCAGTCTGAGAGCTAAGAAAACCTCATATATTTGTAGCATCTGCAAATCAGAATATTTTAGTAATCCAGAAAATCCTACATCTATAAAATAATTATCTATATCTTTTTATTGTTGATTTTTTATGATTGTTAGGTGCTGGAACACAAGTTAATAAAGCTGTAGCAGATATTTTTATGGAGGCCAGGCTGCCAACCCCCTTTATAAAGTTCAGTATTCGGGAAGGAGCAAACAATACGTCTGTAGAAACTCTCGTCCACTCCATACCGAAAGAAAGGGAACTTTTCTTTGGGAGGAAACCCACCTCCCATATTAAGTTGTAAAAGGAAAACATCAGTCGAGAGCATGCCAAGCTTACAATGGATCCGTCGGGAAGAGTCTTCATTGAAGATTTGTCTTCTACTTTCGGCACCCTTCGATGCGTCTCCCGACCGATTACCCTTACTACGAAGGAGAACAACTTTGATATGGTGATATTCAACCAAATATTTTCATTTCAAGCTACGTTTGGATCAATGCCTCTAGAAAAAAGGCCTGCAGGGCTGCCCGAAACTGGCTTGTCTGATATTGAGAGGATTGTTTAAGATACGAGGGTGCAGATCCGTTAGTACCGTCAGAACAACACAGTACATGCATTACTTGAAGAATAGGTCAATCAGAACTCAATTTAAGGCATAAATCAGGCCAGTTGATTTGTCTAATGAATTCATATTTTTTATATATTTTTTAATATTTTACCATCCTACATCCAATAAATTAGTTTGCTCAAAGTTTAATGAATATGCACATATGTTTAATGTGCCATAGAATCCCGTGGACACTCATCTTGGCTATTCTGATCCCCTATTCTGATTGCATATTATGATTATATAATTATATAATTATATATGGGTTTATCTCTTTGAAAAATGTAAACATGTTTTATTTAGAGCTATATATCATTTCATCGAAATTTAAGAACGTCTAGAAATTTAGCTAATTACGAAGCCATCATTTCCACAATATCTTCTGATATACCAAAAAGGATCTCTGCCTTTTCGTCTTCAGTCCAGCTCCAGCCAATGTCCTCATTGTTGCTGTCTCGTTCTATAAGTCCCGCCAGTTTGGAGTCTCGCACCTTTGCCACATATGAATTCACATGTGTTGGCAAGTCCATATACTCATCAAATGAAACTCCAGCCTTCGGCTATTCATCTTCATCTTCAACGAAAATCCCTCCTAAAATACTTGCATTTAAGAGGACCTCCGATTTGGCACGCTATAATATGGCTCGAGAAGTAGGTTTTGTTCCGACAATAGTCTTCGAATCGACCGTCCAGGGAAATGGCTCGCCGTTTAAATAAAAGTATGGGCGTATCCTGTTGATTTCTTCGTTGAAGGCGCTAAAGATGGCTATGTTATGAATATGTTGATATTCGCACGCATCTCCTAGGTCCTCGTTAATTAGGTATTGTTCAAACTCCGTGAATATGTCTTCGGAAATTAGTCCCCCTTCCGGATACTGTATCTCGTAGCCATTAAATTTTTTCATGCGCAGTTATGCAGGAATGCCGTACGGTGAATATAGTTCCTGATCGAGCTCTTCAGTATAATAGGTTAATAAATATTTGATGAGACAGGTCAAGTGTTAGTCGATTATATGCAGATTAGTGGGAATGCCCCGAGATCCTTCTATCACATAGTGTACTTCTAATTGGTCTGCCTATCGGGATTGAACGAGAAGTTCGTACTTTTATTGAATGAGTCGAGCCTCTTTCACCTTTAGGTTCTTAAGTTCGCCCACCCGTTCAAATTAGGCTCTGATATTCTGCTTCCATTGTATTGTTTAAGATACATGCCTACTGTCCGATAGAGAATAATTTATATGGTTTGAAACAACTTCAATCGCCTAATCTGTATTAACTGCTGAGTCACAGAATTTAGGTTTAGGGCGATAAAGAATATGAAGCAAAGTGATCATTCGATTTTTGTAAATCTTTCTTCTGAAAAACCTCTGAATTTTGATGATTTTGTTGATATTCGACGGGTTTCTCCAATCATTTAAAGTCTATGAGATTTTTACCTCTTGGTTTTTGCGAGGACTAGTAAGTTCAGCTTCCTGAAATATTTATTTTTCCTCTGTTTTTCTATTTCGTGATGATTTGAATCGATTTCGATCGTAATTTCGAGGTTTGCCGCCATTATCGTTCCAAGGTTTAGTTTAATGGGGATACTTTTTATCTTCGCTCTTGCATCTAATCCTGATTAAGTTGATAGATTTGCAAATTTGGGTAAGGATCTGGGCCGCACCTTCTTTTATCCTCTCCTCATTAACTCCCCACGGCAGTCTTTCTCCCAAATTTGTTAGGGACTTCGATTTCCTGATCAGCATAACCTGTCTTTCGTTGTGTTTTCTCACTCGATTGCTGTATTAAGTAAGCAAGAAACGATGTTCCCTGGTGCCTTGTTCTATAAGTTCTTTCTCGTCACGCACACACACTAAAAAAACAGAAAACATTAATTTATATGTACCAGTTTGCGTTTCTGCTCCTCTATGCCGATGGCTTGTTGGAATCGGTTGGTTTATTACACGCCATTGGCCTGCAAACGAAGATCGAACTCGACTTCCTTCAGTTGCATGATTGAGGGATAAACGCGATGTTTCGACGATGATGCTCCTCCTAGGGGGGATTCTTGCAATTACTTTTTGGATAAAGTTCTACGGGTTGTGGAATGTGCTGGATTCACAACCTAATTCGAGGCAATTGGTTTTCTTTTGGTCCTACTGCTGGGCTTAAGGACAGAGCGAGGCGAGATCAGGCGAAGAGACTCCGACACATCCATTTCAGCTGCTGCCGTTTCCCGTTCGTGCTGGGGGACTGCGAGTTGGTTCTTAAGGAAAAAGGCTGAACAATGGGTTTCAATAATTTTGGATATGTGTTTTTTATTGTTTTTGATGTTGCATGAGTGATTATTGAGTTTTTTGCCTTGGATGTTCGTACTCTATGAATGCGGATATTAAAGCGTATGTCATAAGGATTACATGCAATTTTTTTATAGAAATGTTTCGTACCTTCATTGGCTGTTTATTTATCGTTATTTAAGTCAATATTTATTCTTTATTGTTTATTGCTATTTCAAAATAATAATAATAAGATAATACATTAGATATTGAGAAATAATAATATGTTTTTTTAAATACAAAAATTAATTTAGTGAATATTTTATTTAAAAATAAACAGTTGATTGACTTAAATAATAATTTATTTTTAATATTTTGTTAACAAAATCAATAAAATATATTCAGAACATCCCATAATTTATTTAGAAAATATATATGCATATAAATTTAAATAGTTGTCATAAGTTAAGAGATAAAAAAAATCTCATTCATTCTTTGTTTGATTTGATGTTTATATTTTAAATTTATGCCTTGTATATTTTATAAAATATTCTATTTATTGTTTGTTTTTTGTGATAATTAATGGAAATTTCATTCCTCGTTTTTTCACTATTTTTTCTGTCGTTATTACTGAACTCCCAAGTATTAGCGAATGCAAGGCATGTCTACCACACCCAAGCATCAGTCTACTCCCTCCAACAAGATCTGCAGCAGGCTCAACAACAACAGCAAGCTTTCTAGGACCAGTTCAACCAGATGATGTCCAGCTTCAATCTACTGACTACCAAACTCAGCAGCGAGCCTAACATCACTAAAAAGGTGAGCATGTTAGAAACTTCCATCTTAGAAGAGAGAACAGCGATTGCCAATATGTCGCTGACTTTGGTTCCGAACTTTAATATTACAGAATGCGGATGTCAACTCACAACTTCACAAAAAGGAAATTTAGCCAATGGATTGGCAGGACTCAGGGGAAATCTCACTGACCTCAAGACTGCATTGGGTAAGTTGCAGACCTGCGATAAACTTTAATTCGCAAAGTCTGATATTGGCAGGCAGCTTGCTGTTGCCGACGGTTTGCAGAGCATCATTGGAAGCACTTGTATCGCCGCCTGTGGAACCAACAGTACACTCAACAGCACCACTGGACAGTGCCAAACTCTTACATATGAAACCAACGCAAAAGCCAAAGGTCTGATTTCTCCGAACCCCCCAAAGGACAACCCGAACATTAATGACTGTCCGATCAAAACACCTTATTTTAATGGCAGCCAGTGTATAGCATGTGCATCAAACATTTTCGACACAACAACTAAAAAATGCTCCCAATGCAAATCCCCAGCGAATTACATTGCGGCTAGCTACAAATGTTCGACTTGTGCTGCGGGAGAGACATACGATAGCGTATCACAATCCTGCAGATCTTCTCAAACCTCTTACATCACTAATCTGCAGGCCTAAAATCTCGTTGGTCTAAACGACACTATTGACAACCTCCTTGCCAAACAAAGTTAATCATTAGCCAGCAACCCAGCGCTCCAAGAATGCCCTTTGAACACTCCTTTCTGGAATTCCAATCAATGCATCGCTTGCAATAGCCCTACTCAGCCTCTTTTCAATTATACTTCACTCCAATGCACTAACTGTCAAGATACGGACTCATACAATCCTTAGACTCGCAGCTGTTCTGCCTTATCAATCCAGTACGTAACTAACCTATCCAACGTCAAATGGATTGTTGACGATGGCAACGCTTCGAAAATATTCGATGCTGTCAAACAAGGATTGCTCTAGCCTAATTCTCAAGTATGTCCTACTCAAAAGTAGTTTTACAATGGATCAGCTTGTGTCGGCTGTCCGAACGGCACTTTATATGATTTCGACACTAATAATTGCGTAAAGTGCGATGCTGGTAAAGTATTCGATCTCAACGTTCACGGTTGTTTGGCCCAGTTGGCGACAGGGAAATACCAGACAAACCCCAATTCTGCCCAACTCATTTATGATGGAATTTCGAAGCAACAGCATATAAATGAATACAACGCCAATATCACCAAATATCCAAGCATTAAAGATTGTCCTTAAAATACTCCATTTTACGATGGAGTTAACTGTATCGACTGTGCGAGCCCCCATCCGTATTTCAACATGGCGGCTCGATTATGCCAAGAATGTGGATCGAACAGCAAATATAATTCAGCGGCAAAGGAATGCGAAGACAGTCAAGGCGGAATTATAACGCAAGGACCAACCATCGAGAAGATGTTGGCTGGAATATTCTGATAATCCTCTTGTTTCCCGATTTCACATCAAAACTAATAGATATATACTGAATAAATAAATATATTCTTTTATTTAGTTCATATTGAAAAAACAAAAACAAAGAGGAACTAATAAATATTGTTTTTTACATACTATTATCTTGACTTTGTTTGATTACTTAATCTATATACAGTAATATTGCTAATCACTTAGAAGCTTGTAATAATTAACTTAGATTTTCTTAAATTCCTTGAAAAATAAATATCCTCTCTTCTCTTTTTGATATGTGTAATTTATACTCGTTCACTATCCAAGCCCAGTCACTTCAGTCGTACTATCTTCTTTCGATTCGTTTTCATAGTAGAAATTAGACTTAGCTTGTTGTTATTTAGTGCCGAACGTAAAGGCACTCTTTTTTTCCTCTACAAACGAGGCAGGGCTCCACGGGCTCATCGGAGTTGTTGGGGAGCAAGGAGTCATCGGAACGTGGTTACTTTCCTCACCGAAATGCATTCTCTTCTTAAATATTCCCGCTTTGTTATCGAGAGTGAAATTGCCGTGACTGTCTTGGAATCGCTTCCAAACATCACTTGCAGCTACTTCAGACAATACAAAAGGTGAGTTTGTAGGTGATTAGCACTCTTCTTCTTCCGTTATTTGGATGAAAAAAGGGTGTTGCAAGGCTTCGGTTGCGGTGGGACGCATTTCGGGATTAGGATTCATCAGTCTCTTAATAAGATCCATAAGCAGCTTATCGACTTTTTGGCAATATTAGTTGTCGAAGTCTATTTTGCACTCCTTATTCAAATAGAGAATTTCTTTATAATTCTTTCCTTGAAACGGCACTTGCCCTATTGCTAACAGATAAGCTATGGCTCCGAGTGAGAACATGTCACTGAGTGTGGACTGCTTAGTTCCAGGCTGATACTTGATGATTTCAGGAGCGGCGAAACCCGGAGTGCCACAACGATTAAAGATATATTATTATTCCTCGGTCCACGTTGCCAGCCCAAAATCAGCAATGATGGCCTCGAAACTGCCAGTTTTACGGAACAGTATGTTTTGGGGCTTGATGTCTCGATGCACGATGTCGTACTCGTGCATATGTCGGAGTCCTGTAAGAAGGTCATACAGCATCTTCTGGATCTCCTTCTTTGAGAAGGTCTGAATACGGCATATATCTGAGAGCTGCCCTCCTGCGAGGTATTCGAGGACGAGATAAATTGTATTTGAAGTCTCAAAAACCTAGTAAAGTGGTAATATGCTCTTGTGCTTCAAGGCTCTCATAATCATGACCTAGTTTTGGAGGGCTTTCATGCCGTTCGGATCTTTGTTGACTAGTTCCTTTGGGAATGCTTTGATAGCTACCTTTTAATGATTTTCGAGTCGTTCCCCCAAATATACCTACAATAAGTTAAATAAATATTGGGATGGTAAATTGAATTCTATTGTGGAAAGTTGAGTATCTCAGAAATGTGAGATAAATTTCAAAGGATATTATTTAAAGTTCAAAGTGAATATTTTATCTATATTTTTTATTTACCACAGCCGACCCGCCTTTACCTATTTTTCGAAAGGGTTTATACAAGTCATGAAATCCTGTTTGTGTGACTTTAGGAGCAAGCAATGATTTCCAATGAGTCAATACATTATGGTCAGGATGATAGAAGATTTTTCGTTGTTGATCCCTTGGCTCGAAAGCCAGAGCATACGCTTCTCCTAATTAAATTATTTTTTTATTGTCGATTTGGTGCACTTCGGATTTTCCCCTGAGTAACTCAAATTTGAGATTATAGGTAAAGAGATATTATTGTCCATCTGCGGTTATTTTGTCGTCGAAACACACCAATGCTACCGGATCAGTATGGAGCTGGTCCGTAAAGAAGGTTCCTTCTGCCTCAATTACTTATTCCTCTTGTAGATACATAATAATTTTATATACAACGATTTGTGTAATAAAAAATATGTATAATATTAAATATATTATAAATTATATAAATAGATAAATATATTATTGTGTATATATATTATAGAGTAATTATCATATATCACTAAATATATTTCAATGATCTGTGCTTTTTTAATATAGGAAAAAATATATGCATATCTTTATAAGACATACAAATCTATGTTAAAAAAATATAAACAATAAAGTTAGTTAAGTTTGGAGACATAGCCAAACATCTGAACTGAATACTGCCTCTACAAATATTTATACTTACATATATCGAGATAGATATATAGATAGACATATAGATAATCCATATACATATTCTTTGTATTATTCTTGTACTGAAGTAAAGTGTTTTATAATATGATTACGGCCTTAAAAATTCTAGCCTTTTCTTATAATTACTTGACTTAGTTAACTTGTATTTTTTTTATAAACTTAATCAATAAAAAATAGAAATCTAAATGAAAAACATACATACATATAAAAATCTATATTTTCTGGAATGAAAGTACAATTTAATTAAAGTTTCCATTTCTATGTTTCATACATTTTAATATTATTATATAATATTGTGCATATTATTCTAAACATATTCAATTAGCAGAATCATCTTATCCACAACCTATGGAGAAGCCCTCATTCACAGCCTCAAAAATTTCCAAGACCGAGAAGCTCAAGGGGCTCTACTCACCACGCACATCCTATCGACAAATCCTCGATTCTGACAACAAACTCCTCGCAGACATAACACTGAACTTCGATAAATTCACCATCAGCCTAATCAAGAACGACTTCGCCAGACACGGTGGAAAAGTTAGCCTCATTGATTTCATCTTAGCAGTCAAAACCCATCTTTCAGCATGGCAGGTGGACTTACCCTGCAGAGAGTCGAGACTTGTCAGATGCTTGACAAGCTTATTTCATGAAATCGATACGAATGGCAACAACGCCCTCGAATGGGAGGAATTCACTAACTATATCGTTGAAAAGGCTACATTGCTGAAGAATTTAAAAGTAAAGAGCGAAGAAATAAAAGCCTACACACGATCAGCAGTCAAGCCGAAACTTAAGATCGAAGGATTAATCCCGAAAGCCATTTACATCGCCGATATCAATAAACTTGCCTTCTTTCAGGAAGGTTCGAATACAGTCATGTTTATGGATCTTGACACAGGTGACTTCGGACAAAAAAATCTAGTGATAAAACCTAAACAGCTAGTTGTAAATATGTCAGTTGTAAAAAAGCTAAAAGAAGGAAAAGTTGAGATTAAGAGAAAAGACCTTATAGTACCGACTCAAATCCGTGTGCTCGATATTCTCTATGTTAGCGAGGAAAAATACCGCCTCCTCTTCACAGCAACAAGCGACGGCGTAGTAAGAGGCTGGAAATGTACGGCTAATGGCTTTGTATTGGCTACACAGCCTGATAACCTTGAATAGATTCTATAACATCACTTTCTGCAAGAAATTTACTGTCTAGCCTGGGACAGTTTGAACTAGGTTTTGTTCTGCGCACAAAAAGATGGGGTGATACTAGTCTGGAATCTCAAGACTGATACAGAAAAATTGCTCCAAGATCCTGGAAAATGTTAGCCAGGCGTCGAGGAGTGCCACTCGATGATGGTTATGGATATGGTGACTGTGCCAAAACTACACTTTATGGCATCAGGCGGAATGGATGGCAAAGTCATCCTTTGGGACGTTATCAACAGCAAGGTCAAATGGGTATACCGTGCGCATACGAGAGGAGTGTTGTCGGTAAGCTACCACGAAGAACTGATCCTCCTTTTCTCGGCAGGCTTCGACCACCAGATTTGCATTTGGAATCCGTACATTTCAACACTCATACATAAAATCCAAGCCCACAATTCGCCAATTATGGCAGTGCGGGTTATCGAAGGCACTTATCAGATAGCATCTCTCGACGCTGAAGGTACAGTAAAGCTTACCGACATTCGTCGATTCAACCTAGTCTCTACCTTCTCTGTCTAATCAGCTGATGAAAACCAGAAATTCGCACCTTCATCGCTTGCTGTGGTCCACCGTCCTCTTAAGTTATGTTTTGTTGGACGATCGGTTTCCATTTTCGAATACGATAAAAACTACAACCCTAACTTCGCTGATGATTTACCCACTGTCGCGTGTCGGTACCACCCCGAACATCTATGTTTCTATACTCCCTGTGGAAATAAAATCAAAGTGTGGAGCGCGTTGACTGGCGAGCTGGAAAAACTTTTTCTGGATATTATCACTGCTTAAGTGACGGCACTTGAGTTCGACACATTGAAAAAACGACTGATCGTAGGTGATCTTAAAGGAAATGTGAGCCTCTGCAATGCTTTTAATGGGGCGAAGCTCAAGCTCTTACCAGCTCATACTGCTGAAATTATATTTTTAACTGCTTACATCGTAGACGGAGCCTAGATCATAATCACAGCCGGAGCTGACAACCAGATCCATATAGTAAAGGAAACCCCAACAGCACACGAGTTGTTGAGGTGTCTCAGCGTAAGAAAGGACGCTTCTATCAGTTCTATCGCTTTTTGCTAAGTTCGCAAGTTATTAATGGTTGGTACCTCCATCGGGGCTATTGGATTCTACGATAGCGAGACCGGAAAGCTTCTGGGCACATACAATGAAAAGACCTCTGATTAAATCACCTCGATTGTTTTACTGGATGGTACGAATATTGTGGCGACTAATGGGGCGGGAGTCATAAGTCTTGTGGCTGCCCTTCATAAGCAATGTGTATTCGAAAGGATCCTAAGCATTAGCCATCCTGACCCCGAATTGGTTCTTGCCCAAAAGACATTCGTCGACCTTGCCCAATCTGAGTCTCATTTAGCCATAGTAAAATGCGTGTACAGTACTCGTCTGCAAAGGCTTTTTGTTGTGGACGACAAATTTTATCTGACATGCTATGATTTTCAGAAATTATTACTCGACAGAAGTCCCTCTCAGTCCTTCAAGTCGGTGGCCGTTCAAGGAAGCCGCAGAAACGCCCACAAAGGAGACCAGTTCACTAATGTAAAGGTCGACATCCTTTGGTCAGTAAAGGTACATCACGAGATAGTCAAAAGCCTTGACTATTTTTCGGAGGAAGAACTTCTCGCGACTACTTCGCACGATAAAAAAGTGAAGTTTTGGAATCCTAAAAATGGTGAATATATTGATTCGCTGCAGCAAAATTATGATAAAAGAGAACCAGTGCCACTTGGCTTTAAAAAGTCTTCTACTGGTGAAGTTTTCAACGTGGCACTCGATGCAAAGATCGGTAAGCTCGGCTTGCAGTCAGATTCAGATTTCAACCCTTTTCACGGGGTAGAAGGTCTTTTCGATAACTCTACGAGAACTGAAGTATCAAATTCTGACTGGCGACTGCAAGTGGACTTTCGGGCAAACTATTAGAGAAAGAAGCAGTTTTTCGAGAAGATCGCATCGGATCTGTACTTGAGAGCCAGCCAATCCCTTGGAAGGGAACAGAGTCTCACAAGGCACGACAAATAGAATCAATAGCCAAAGAGGACTGGATCAGTGAAGCGAAAGCCTCTTCAAAGCTCCCAATCGCAATCATTGTCTGTAAATACAATTTAGATCCAGCAGAGGCTCGCTGAGAAAAGGGCTATTATGAAAGAGTTGAGTGAAAAGAAGAAGGATGACCACTTCTCGGGTTAAGCTTCGAGTGTCTATCAAGATGTCTGTTACTGTAAAGATATAGGTAATACATCCGACAAACAAACCGCAGTAAATTCTTCTCATTCGACAGCCTATGGCCAGAAACATTCGTCTTTCATTGCACCCGAACATTTCAAGGCACTGTTATCTACATCGGGGCAACAGTCCCGCCAGCCTTCTAGACCTGGCGGTAAACCTGGTCAAAAACACTGGGAGTATAGTTCCATAATGAGTCAGCTCAAGTCAAAGCAGGAGATAATCCGAGACTACGAAATTCACCGAAAATACGTGGAGAACCTCTCGAAACAAAACACAGAAAGCACGACCCTAGCTAGATCGGCAAATACAAACTCGAAAGTACTGAGCAAGAGTGAATACAATGCTGTGGCAAAGCTGAGTCAGGCGCTCTTCAGCCTGGATGAAACCGATCTGCGTCCCTTACAGATGCTTCAAAATGTTTCGCTCGATAATCGCCTTCCAAGAATCGACGGAAGTTGATTTTCCTAAATAAACTCATTTCGGCCTTTTCTTACATATAAATCAACTTTCCATTCAAATATATGAAATTTATTTCTTAATCTCTTAAATAGGATGATTAGATTTTTTATATTTTAGAATTAGATATAATATCAATTATTCATGAAGGAGAAAGCCGACTATTTCGGTATGCCTACCTTCTATACAGCTTGTAGAGTCGACTCGTCTCATCATAGTTGCTCTTAATATTATCTACACATTCGCCAACCACTCCCTCACATTCCAGCTTTCTCTTGCAAACAGTAGCAGACTCCGAAGCCAGAGGAATGTGTTTTGGCTCTCCCTCGGCATCAGACAAATAGTACTGGTCATAGATGTGGAAGAGTTGTTCGTGGTGGACCGAAGTCAAGTAGAATATTGCGTGAGAGGACAGTTTTTGGAGGTGGTATTGGTAAAGTGGGCAGCTAATGTTCCTTGGTTTGATATAGAGGAACATTGTATTTGGGAGTTTCGTCGATATTTTGTCGAGGTCACGAATCAAGTAGATTGACTCAATTATAATTTTTTAGGACTAGATCTATGTCGGTCCTTGTAAAGTGTGGTTTTTAAAACCGCTGAGGAAGTATTCGGTCAGAGATTTGCTATTATTTAGGAATTGCACAATGCGGCGAAGCAGGACACAGCTGCGAAACAAGATTATAAATTTTTGGGTAGTCAGTAAAATTGTGTCTCCAGCCAACACAAAACTCGACCGGAGAATAGACATCTTTTCAAGAGTGAAGAGCAAGCTCGGAGTAACTTTTATTTATAAGGGATAAGGAATTCCATTACTGCATATGGAGGTAATTTCACCTTCAGAGAGCGAGCAGAAGAATTCGCTCTTATAGATCGATAACTGCCTTGGCAGTAGCTGGGATGATTGAACCTTTTTCGGGCTTTGCATGAAGCTACCGTTGGATTCCAAAACCCCACTTGTTCCTTCGGTACTATTTAGCATCTCCATTCGTATCTATTTTTCAAGTTCAACAAATCCACCTTCGAGGATGCTCATGTATTGAAACCCACTCGAAAAGAGAATTTCGATAAACTTGGTGCAAAACTCCAGTTATTTTTGGTTGCATTTGGTCAAATCCTCGAATCTAAACTCACTGAAGAGAAAGACGAAATGAACCTTCCCTCGACTCTACAGGTACTGGAAGAGGAACTGTTCCTCTATCTTCAAGATGGGTTGATTGATATCAATCAGCTCAGAGTCCACTAAGACTTTCTTCCTCTAAGCTCTGATATCAAGAATGCAGAATTGGACTGGGGAAGGCATGGCCCTAATATCATTGGAAAGGTCGACCATTTTCCGCAGGTTCTCTGAGGACTACACTAGAGGCTCGAAGCCTTGGGTCGTCACAGGCTTGGCTAGACGGCAGAAATAGCAAGGAGTGGCGATCGGGCATGAAGAAGGAAAATTTAAGAGGCATTCATGTTGGGGGCGAAAGAGGCTATGGACAAGCTCTCGGGGAAAAACAAGAAACAGATTGATCTTCTCCATTTGATCGAAAATGGCCTTAACGTTAGAATAATTGCTGCATCTTTCGAGCACCTTATTTTCCAGACAAAACAGCATCAAAGAACGAGGAGTGGCCTTGCGAACAAGAAGTGCGCTAAACATACATTACGATATATTGATATATGCATTTAATAATTAAAGTTCAAATTTTACATTTGGAAGATATCACTAAGCTGACTCGGTTCATAAAAACACAACTCCGTGAGAGTTTGCGGAAGATCCGACTACCGAGTCTGCAAGAGAGTATATTTGTAGTATAGGATTACTGCTGTTATGACGTAGAAAATAAAGAACTCGTCGTCCTCAAAGATATAGATTTCCCAAAACATATATAGCATACGAATTGATAACTTGCTAAAGTGATAGAGGAAAACAATAGAATAATACATATTCATAATAATGGTTTTGTTAGAATTAATGTTATTACTTAGCAAAAAGTGTCATGAACCAGGCAGTAGCGTACAACTCAGGCCCATAGTCCGCCAAATATCTTGATAAGGCAGGGTCGTGGTATTTGAGGATAATACGAATCATACGAAACAGCAGCTCCAGGGAATTGAATTCTTAATCGAAATATAGGTTGAGCAGATACTTTTTGAAGAACCCGGAAAAACACTGGTAAGTATCAGCCCATGTCCAATTCGAGGGTCCACATTTGGTCAAGAGAGAAAAGGGTGCGATGATCTAATTTATCCCTTGTTTGTAAAGTAGGTTATTCTTTTTGCAAAACAGAGTTAGACAGCGCTCTGTACCTTCCATCAGCTATTTATCAAATATTGTGACTCGGGTCCGCTTCACATCGATGTTCACGACTCGCTGGTTCTGCAAATCCTTCAAGACAGTACTGTATTCATCCTCGGTTAAAGTATCCTCGGCCACCAAGAAATTGGTATTGATTAGCTGGCGAGATGCGAGGAGTAGAGGCCAGTTTCTCGCCTTGACTAGGAGTTCTTCTGGTTAGATTTAATTGTTATAATAGCTCTGATTTCCTTTCATAACATTTACAAATGTAATATTATTCTTATTATTAGACTTTTTGTTTTATTAGCTAAATATAATAATTTTAGGTGTAATTTTTTCTTATTTTCAATATAGTTGACATAAATATAGAATACATAAACTTAAAACATATAATGATTACTTATATATATATTGAATTATACTGATTTACTTTACTTTTTTTCCAGATGCAACCATTGTAAATAATATATAAGAATTAAACATTTGCGATATGGTGTTCTATATCGAATAGAAATGATATGTTTATTTACTCACTTGTACGGAAAATTCGAAGAAATATAGAGTAAAGACATAACATAGAATCCTATTTATAATATACAACAAAGCAACCCATCATATTACTATAATAAAATAAAATAAAAATATAAGCTGAAATACGAAAAACTGTTAAATTTTATACATAAAAATTATCCAACGTTAATATTTTTCAGATTTAAATTAAATATATCTTTTAAAAACAAAAATGAATACACTTTGTTTTGTATTTCTACTGAGCTTATTGCTTGCCGTCTCGACAACTTAACAAAGCTGTCCTCCATTTAGCTTTCGGCGAGGGGATACCTGTCTATTATGCTCGACCGATTGTCTCGTCTGTTCAAATCCCGTAACCTGCATTACCTGTGTGGAGGGATATTTCAAAAATTTATCTGAACGGTGTTCTTCTTGTACTTTTAACTGCTTACTGTGCGACACCAAAAATATATGCCAAAAATGCGCAATGGGATATGGACTGTCTGAATCCAAGTCTTCATGTGTTCCATGTGATTCCGGGTGCGAGTCTTGCACTTGGTAAGGCTCATGTAGAAATCAATCACAAATCTTATTAGAGAGAAAAATCACTACCTTTTTCTAAAACTGCAAAATTTCATACTCCTCCGATTAATTGTTGTGTGAAATATGCAATTCAGGATATTTTAAGCAGGACTCAATCTGTATTCCTTGTAATGCTTCCTGTACCTAATGCTTGAACTCAACCTACTGCAGCGGGTGTCGCGAAGGCTGGAGGCTCGACAACACGGCCAAGAATAGATGTGTGAGTTGCGGAGTCCTCTGTTCGCTGTGTAATTAGAGCGGATGCATTCGGGCTATTCGTGGATACTATATTTTGGAGAGCGGCACCATGTCTAAATGCATGGTGGGTTGTTTGTAGTGCTCATTTGCTGACGTATGTGATGCATGTGCAGCAGGTTTACGATATGACTCGAAAACCAAAAGTTGTACAGCTTGCGCTATTCAAGGATGTGATGCTTGCGATGAGAAAGGATGTAATAAATGCACACCATCCTACTATTTAAGTAAATCTATTTGCAAACAATGTCCTCGAAATTGCTTGGAATGCGACGGCCGTGACTATTGCGGGAAATGTGAAGACGGGTATTTCCTCGGGAACAAGAGAAGGTGTGAGCATTGCGAAACATATTGCGCCACCTGTGATGGTCTCGGAAAATGCAAAACTTGTATGCTCGGGTTTAAGCTTGAGCAGTCTTCGGGAAAGTGTGTAGCTGCTTGCGAATAACATATGGCGAACTGTGAGAAATGTTTGTACTTTTCTTAAAAACTGCGATACTTAATCGATGGTTTTAAGTGTATCTCCTGCAATACAGGATTCGAGTTGAGAGTGATAGGGGAAGATGATAATAAAGGACTAATCGAAAAATGTGTGTAAACACTAAAAGTGCCGAACAAAGTTCCTCAAAAAAAAGGGAGGAATTGAATTAATTAAAATATCAAAGGGAGAAAGAATTTCCTAAAAAAAATATACTACAATTATTATATATTATTTAATAAAATGACAAACAGATAGATATATTGTAAATATTCTGAGTTAAAATTTAAACTTGATCATAAAACGTGCAATTGAGGATATTAAACAATAGATAAAATATACGTTGCTGTAATATAAATATTCATAATTATGTCCATCACTTTTGTCTTGGGCCTCCGTAAGTCAGATTATTCTTAGGTCCTGAAGAGTATTTTTACTCCTGGAAATGGGGTCTGTGATGTGATTTCCCAACTCGAATATCTATGTTATCATAAAAAAAAAAAAAAAAATTGTTGTTAAGTATTAAAGATAAGTATATTTACTTAAGTCAACTCGAGGAGGAGTGGTAAATCCAAATGACTTGGCTACCTTTGCGAGATCTAGTTTATTAACATTAAATATCTATTTGAGTCCGTGAGTCGAATACGAATGCAAGTATGATTTATAAGCTTCGAGAGCCTCTTGCCTCAAGAAATGATTATTCTCTATCAGCTTTATATATTGATCCTGAATATTCACTAATTTATTCATATCGAACTCGTATTCGTTCATGACGACCTTGGCCTGACTCAGTAATTTGAGGTACCCTTACTCCTCACTCATCAAGATGAGAAGTGCCTTGCCTTTGGACTCATGGCCTCTACATGTTCGACCCACTCTATGAATGTATTCTCTGGTATCATCTGGAGGATCGTACTGCACAATCCAATCTACCTGAGGAATATCAAGTCCCCTCGCAGCCACATCAGTGCAGAGCAGGATACCTTTGTCGAGTAAATTGAATTCGTGAAAGGTAGAGGACCTCTTTTGTTGTTTTTGGCGGCCGTGTATTTCCATCACAGGCATATCAATATAGTTGAAGAGATTGGAGTGGAATTTGACACTGTTGCAGGAGGAGAAGAATACCATACATTTTTTATTCTTTTTTATCTGTTTTTCCAGGAACGTAAAAAGCAACTGAAATTTCTTATCTGCAGGGACGACGACGTAACCCTGCTCCAGGTTTTGTACGGTGGCTTCGGTTGCTACATCATCTACGCCAATATAAATGGGTTATTTGAGGGAAAGTTTAGCAAGGGCATCAACTTTTTTTGTCTGGGTCGCACTGAAGAGAATCGTTTGCCTCTCGACGGGTAATGCTTTGAGAATCTGATTCATTTACTATTCGAATCCTATTTTCAGGATAGCGTCCGCCTCATCAATAACCAAAGAGAGGAGATTTTTGTAGTTAAATTTAGAGTTTTGCAAGTGATCCAACAAACGACCTGGGGTGCAGATAAGGATATTGACTCCTTTTTCAAGTTTGTTCGCCTCCATTTTTCGATTAGCTCCGCCGATTAGAATTCCTAATGTCTTATTGTGATGTGCCATTAAAGCTTTCGCCACTTCAAATATCTGTATGGCGAGTTCCCTTGTTGGAGTAATCACAATAACTCCAGTACCGTTCCTCTGGGTGAACTAAAATCTGTAGAGCAATTCGATGCAGGGGATTAGGAAAGCCAAAGTTTTTCCTGAACCAGTTTTGGCAGCTCCCAATATGTCCCTTCCTTTGAGAAGGTAGGGGAGGGTCCTGGACTGGATGTGTGTCATCTGTTCAAAGCCCATCTATTTGAGTCCTTCCAAGGTGAGTTTGCTGAGTTGGAAGTCGGTGAACTTTTGGTCCGAGAAGTACCAAGATGGTCTGCTTGCGGATTCCTGTTTGTCGGAAATGGGAAGACCTTGTTTGTCGGCTTCGGACAGGGGTACAATTTCATTGGGATCGGTTTCCTATTGCTGTTATTCTTCAACATTCTATTATCTGGCTTATTCGATCTTGTTTTTGAGTGCGAGCTTTTTTTCCTTCTTGAGTTAAAGTAACTTCTTCTTTTTTGCGCTTTAGTTCTTCGAGATGCGTTTGCGCTTTTATGGATTGTTGTTGCTTTAGTCTTGGTCCATTGTATTATTATATAAATTATTAATTATTTTTATAGTATATTAATAAATATATTCGCTAAATGTAATATTGTTGCTATCATTATATTGATTGTATAAATTTATATATTTACGGGGTTATAAAGAAGTTAGACCACACATTGTTGAAATAAACAGAAATCAATAAAAAACAATGCTTACATTTTTAAAACCAATGTACGATAGAAAATAGCCAAAAAATAAATATTTTAAAAAATGATGGAAAACTATCAAACAAATATGCATGTGTGAAAAACTAAAGTTTAGATCAGATAGATAAATAAATTATTTTATATATATATAAACAGAAATAGCTGAGAGTTAAGTTTAATTTATTGGCTAAACCGAAAAACCTTTTACAAAATTAAAATATAATAATCGTCATTAAACGTAACAGACATATAAAAATAGAGGCAAATACGGATTGGAAATATTTTATATTAATATAAAAATAAAAAAAATAAAAACAAAAGACGAATCTTATAAAAACAAACTAATTAAATTTCAATTAAAATGAACTCGAACCAACGTAAATCTCTTGGTCGCAACAACCCCTCGCCGAACCTCAAAGGTCAAATTCTTTATACCCTTCCATGCGAGTTCGACTAACAACTCGATCTATAAGATCTGGGCCATGGAGATACACGGTCCAGCAAAGAGGAGGCTCTCTTCCCCTCCACCGCGATGTCCTGTGCAAGTCCCACCTTCGCCACCGATTCCTCCAGCCTCCACAGCTATAATCTGAAGCTGGAGCGAGACAAGGAGAACAGACCCACCAATCGCCAGGATTCTCGGAGCAAAAATCATATATCCAACGATAATAAGATTGAGGACATTCTCAAAGACTCGAGGCTGCTCAAGGGGGCCAACGGCAAGCTCAGCGAAAAGATTAGCTACCTCGATGCGTAAAATCTGCGACTCAGGGAATCGCTGTAACAATGCAAGAGGAAGTTGGAGAACTAGCTTGTTAATAAGGGATGTTAGGATTTTTTCAAATGCGCGAACAGCTCGGAAATAGATGCAATCGACATCTACCTGGAAATGTTAGAAAGAAAAAGTACCACGAGGAAAGAAAGAGCAGGGAAATCCTTCTCAGCAAATCCAAATTTGAAGAGGATAAGCTGCGAGAGGCACAGGAGTCGTGCAAGAAATACCAGATGGCCATCGAAAAACTGAGTGCTGAAAATCATCAGTTGAAGGAAGAGAATCTGAAAGCAAATAACCAGGGCGATGCAGAACGGAAGAACAAGGAACTAGAACAAAAATTCATAGATTTGAAAGAATGGTCGAGCCAAATCTAAAATAAACGGCAACAGCTGCTGAAGAACAAGAAGGAACTGGAAGAAGACATCAGGGTCAAAACACTCGCGATCCAGGAGCTGCACGAGTTCAAGGAAGAGTACCAAAGCATCAAGTCAGAATACGACTGCATCAACCTGGAGAATGAAAAGAACAAGGAGCAGTTGCGCAAGAGGGACAAAGCAATCGAGCAGGCAGTCAAATAGAAAGAAAGGACCGCGCAGCAGTTGGAGGAGGAGAAAAACGCCAACACATGCCTCAAAAAAGAGATTAGCGTTTTGGAAAATTCAGTGCACAAGCTTCAGGTTGACCTTGATCGAGCAGCTTCAGATCTGAAGTTGTTCAAGCATGAGCAGGAACTCAGGTATTATGATAGTGGCAGAGAAAAGCAAGGGGAGATTGAGGCTGTCAGAACCGAGCTCAACTAGTTGAAGACGTGCATCGCTTCAGAAAAGGCAAACAACTAGAAACTTATTTTAGAAAATTAACGAATTTTCCAGGATCGCGACAGACTCGCCGCATAACTCGACCAGCTTGAAGACAAACATCGTCGCCAATCTGAAGAAGTCATACGTAGATAAAAAGAGACAGCTATAGGCCAGCGCAAATATCAATCAGGGGAAAACAACAAATCCCTCTTGCCGAAACTCAGAGAACTCATGAGAGCACTTCGAGAATGTTTGCCGAAATACGACAGCACCTCCCGAAACAAAAAACATTCGACTGACGAGCTATAAGCAGAATCTATGCTTAACGAAGTCAGTGCACTCTGTAATTCACTCATTCTCATTGTCCAGAAAAGTGCCAGCGAGTATGAACTTGTTTGCGAAAGAGTAGAATCTCTGGAAAAATAACGTGAGGAAGTTGCTGAAGCTCACCTTTTTGAAGTGAGCCTCAAGGAAGAAGCCATCAAGAAGCTCAACCTATTCGTGCCTCACGAAGCAGTCGAGACCGTGGAAGAGTACCTCTATCTGATGGAGCAGCTACTGGTCCGCTGCACCCACGACCTCTAACAGAAGAAAACAGACATTTTAGAAGAGATTAGTCAAAAGGCTCACCAGTTGAGATAGAAAATGGTGCATTTGCAGGATGTGGAGAAGGGGTACGGAGAGATGAAAGCAGAGTATGAAGAGATGAGGAGAGTGTTGGTGCAGATGCAGCACGAGACCAGCAGGAGATCGGAGTGTGTGTAGGTAAATCGAAGGTAGGTCAAGAAGAAATACTTCGAATGAGAATTCTAATTATACAAAAAATGGTTATGCATATTTGTGCGGACATATATTAAAAGAATATTGCATGATATACAATTTATAACGGAGCTATTTATTTAATACCTATATTTCTATTGTTTAATTTTTTAATTTTTTTTATCAAACTGATGATTAATGATATGACTTTATAAACTTTTGTCTAAAATATTGTTTGATATATATGTATATCTATATTTTGTTTCGAAAACGAATGCAGTCTAATATAGTCTCATTTAGTCTAATGTAATTTTAAATTAATTATTGTATTTACATATATAATTTTATATGCATGAGAAAAAATAAGTAATGAAAAAAAAATCAAAATATTGATTTTTCAATTAGAAATTAAGTTAATTTTATTTTTTAGCAATCTATCTGAATTTGTTTCATAACAAAAATTATACAATCTTCCTAACCAATACATCAAATGCGAGTAATAAAATAATTGTAAAATAAGGGATGAATAATTACATTAAATTAATGTTATAGTAGTTTATAGAATAATCTGCAAGTATGCTAAAATATATATATTTATATACAATTAATTATAATATTCACCTAATTAACTGAATGAATTTTATCATCGACCATGATGAATCCCCCACGGAATGTTCCACTCCACCTCGTTCCAGAAAATCATCCTCAGTTAGTCTCACTCGGTCGCAAATTAATGTAAAATTTAATTATTTTTACTGTATCCCATTATCTATAAACATTATTCTTCTACCAGCTAAAACATATAATCGAATCCAACGAATAAATAATACATGAGCAAACTAAAAAAATAATCATGCTGACGAATGATCTCTACGAAGCCAAGAAAGTCAACGCTGATTTAAGCAACAAACTGCAAAGCCAATCATAAGGGATGGGCTTGAATCCCCAAAGCGAGACCACTCTACTGACCAGGATAGTAGAGTTAGAACAGATTCTTGCCAAAGTTAAAGTGGAAACTGCCACCAAATAATCATAAATATTGGTACAATAGATGAGAAATATCTCTTAACAACAACACACTATTTTTTTTTGTTTTAATTATTTGGGTTTTTTTTTAGCATTTTGAACAAGAACTAGGCAAACTAAAAGTAGAAAACAAACGGCAATCTCAAAGGGTCATAGAAATATAAAATTTGACGAAAGAATTCGAGGAGAATCAGCCACTCACTAAATCCAAAATTATAGGGCTGCTTCAAAAAGACTGCGGGTTTCGAAGGGATACTCTCCATATGTTTAACCTCGCCTCACATTCTGAGTCGGAAATCGCGAATTGGGACCGACTTCTTAAGGTTCGGTAGCCATTTCAGCATCTGAAGTACAAAAGCATCAGATAAAACATTAAGCCGTCCATCAAGAAAGGCATACCTCACAACCTCCGAGGGATAGTTTGGCCTGTTTTAATCGAAAATAGGCTATAAATATCCAACAATCTTTTTAATTATATCCATGAAAGCCATCAAAAAGACACTCCAACTAAAGTGAGAAACCAAATTTAAAAGGATATTGTAAGATCTTTCCCGAATAATGAAGATGTAAATAATAATAAGCTACTGCTTGAACAGCTGAGTGAGACTTTGGAGATGTTTCACTGCTATCGACCCGACATCAGCTACGTCCAAGGAATGACATACCCCGCAACTATCTTGCTGTTGGTACTGGAGAAACAGCAAGCCTTCAAGGCATTCGCTAATCTGATTGTGACCAACTAATTCATCCGGAATCTATACACTTTTAATATAAAAAAGGTACAGACATTTAAGTTTCAAATACATATCTTTGTAAATAATTATTATAATTTTTAGATTAGCATCTATTGTAGAACATTTGACGAATTGCTGCCCACATCAGTACGATAGAGGCTTTACAAACAAGGTATCAATAGCTAGATCTACTTAGTGGAGTGGTTTTATACATGCTTTAGTCGGTCGTTCTCGCTAAACACTGTCCTCAAGTTGTGGGACCAGCTGCTGTTTCACGGTGAAGTCGTGTTCTTCCGAATCGCTCTCGCTATTGTAGAGTTCTTGAGAGAACCCCTCCGCTCCACTGCTTACGAGGATACCATCACCATCCTCTTGAATTTCGATTCGAGTTCTTGTGAAGATAGGATTGTTGAAATGGTTAGCAGTAGCAAGCTGAGTCGGTAAAAACTTTATTCAGTGATGAGTACAATGATGACTCCATACGATGATTTCTGATTTGTATTTTTTCTTTGTTATTTGTTCTTTATGCTTTTTTTTTTATGAATTTATTTACCAAATAAATATCACAAAAATTAGAAGAAATGAAAAACCTTAAGATTCTTTAATATATTGTTTTTAAAAAAATAGGATATACACCTTTTTTAAATGATCATCAATCTATCCTCTAGGTTTTTTTTTTTATATTTTTAAAATATCTTTTATTTGAATCTTGGTTTTTAATTCTCAAATAGTCCCTCTGTCTTCGACCGTTTAGACTAAAATATTGGATATATTATTATAATTTTGAAGATTTTCAGTAGAAACTCCACTGGCTGGCTCAGTGGGCGCAATATTTTCAGCAGCATTCACCAAAGCAGCTTGCGTTGGTTGTCCTGCATTATTATTAGTGCTAATATTTTCTGGAGCGGGGTTGATGGGCTGTGGTTCGCATTTCAAATGACCTGACCCCCCACAACACATGCATTTAATTTTCGGATCACTGATAACAAATTAATTATTGAAGATCTATTTGAAATGGTCAGCGCCACGAGTCAAGAAATAGCAGTCTCCTTTGTGCCGACGTTTGCAATGTGGACAAAAGGGTCCCTCGTACTCTCGACACTCCGCGTTGAAATGGCCGTAGTCATAACATCGGAAGCAGACAATCTTTTGGGGACATTTTTCGATGGAATGCTTTGTGCTTAGACAGTACAGACAAAAGAACTCAACTGTGCACTGGGCATAGTAATGGCCAATGTTGTTACACCGATAGCAACGAACCTTACAGTTATAGTTGTTCCGATTCTGGACCGCGTCTTAATCACTACTGGGGTCAAAATCAGAGTTTTCTTGATTGGACTTATGAAATTGTTTGGCATTGTCACGCTACTGCGTCTTGAGTTTGGGCTGGGGGAGATTTGGTTTGTTGTCGAACAGATACTGACCAGTTTGGCCTGTATCGTGAGTGCTGCAGATGTTTCTGCTATAATCGATAACATTCGATACTGGCTGAATAGCTGGGAGGGAAGGTGGTTTAGGAGAGAGTTCCTGGAGGAGATTAGATAAAATAAATAATCTTTATTATTGGGTTAAGGGATAACTGACTAGCAAATTATTTGCATTATTTTACTCGCTAATGGGAGCTTGAATATTCATTTTTCTTGGGTTCAAAAAAAAAACACAAAAACTATATAGTCAACTATTATTTGTTGACTGCTTGGTTATAAACATTATAATCATAGTATTTTTTGATAATAATATTTAACATTAATAAAAATTAAAGAAAATACACTTTGCATAATAAATAATTATTTATTTTTATGTTATCATGATATAGATCACCAGCAAATGAAACTTAAATTTAAAGAGGTTTTTTAAAATCGTTGAAAAAGAAACGAAATTCATGTTGAAAATACTCTCGAGTATTGAATGTGGTAACCTTTTCTTTAGATTTTATGACCTAAGGGGGAATCAGTATTATTTTATTTATATATTAAAGTAATCCTACAAAATATCCTAATTGATTATTTAAGAAAAATACAACAATGTGGAAGTTAATGCTATCATCAACTATCATGCTACCGAACATAATGTAAAATTTAGAATCTAATATCATACTGAGTTACTTAAGCAAAAAAAATTTAATGTTGTTTAATTTTGAAAAAGAGTTCATGCAGTATATAGATAAAAAAAAAGTATGGATTTTTGTTTAGATATATTTGATGATAAAATAACAACAACAAAAATATATCGAACGTAACATAGATACTGAATAGGAAATTTGAAATATTGAAAAATCAATTTTAACCATTATATCATCTGTATATAAATATATAAACATATAAACATAAACATAAAAACATATAATATATCTCAAATAAATATCAAAAGTATTTCTGTTAGACAATGAAAGACGTCTCTCTTGATGACCTTATTAAAAAGGATAAAGAAACTCACAAAGCTAAGAAGCAGCATGTCCAAAAGAAAGGTGCTGACAAAAAGAACAAGGCCCACAAGTTTTCCAACGACAAAGGCAAGACCAAAAACCAACCCAAGAAACATAAGCTCATCCAAAAAAGGCCTCCTCCTCCTCGGCAAACCCAACACATCAATCCAGCTCCAACCCACCCAGCTCCTGCTCCTAAAGCTGACGAGAGAAAATTGAGAGTGTTGGGACTTCATCCCGATGTCAAAAACGAGGAACTCTATGTACAAAATCTCTCTACTTCTAATCTACCCTAAAATAAACAAACCCTCCCATCCAAACCTCCCTTCACTATTAAAAAAACACCTTACAGGAATTATTTGCAAGATAAGGAGCTCTTGATATGTGCAGAGTGGACCAGGACAACTTTGGTCGATCAATGACCACAGCTACAGTGGTCTACCATAACGTGGACAGCGCGAGACAGGCTGTACGGAACCTAAACAAGTTTACTCTTAAAAACAGTATCTTGACGGTGGAGCATGATCGAAGAGTGGAGAAGCAGCATAACATTGTGAGGCAAAAGCAGTTCAAACCTGTGGTAAAGGTTGCCAAAGAAAGTAGAGGACCCAAGAAATTCAAGCCCAGAGCAAGAGCACAAAAGAGAAATTGATCGCTATTTAAAAAAATATGATGATATTGAAAAAATCTTTGTTTTTTTAAAATAGAATAACACATATTAGGAATATGAAATAGTATATCGATAAGTCATAAAAACTATAGATGTCGAAAATGATAACCATAAATAACGAGAAAGCCAAAAAAACGAGGAAACTTCCAAAAAGAACGGTATAGTTTTTTTATTGTACGCCCTATCCTTGTTTTTAAATGTATTCATATTTTTATCAATTAAAAATTACATTTAAAGAGAGATAAAAAAAATAAAGATATTAAGTGAATACATTATTATATTTATATTTAATAGGAAATAGAAAATACAAAAAAAAATATATCTTTGGTTGGGTGGCCAAAAATAAAGAGATCCGAAAAAAGTTCTGAATAGAAGTTCAAGGAGAAATGAAAAGCAAAGCCAATGTCATTATCTTTTTTTGCCGCAGTTGCTGCAATATTTATGTCCAAACGAAAACTTGAAGCCACAATGAGTGCAATACTGTTCGACGACTTGTTCCAGCTTGCAACTGGTTCCCCTCTTTTCGAGAGCCCCATCTTTCAACCCACCCTAATCCAACTTCGTTTATCGACTTCCATGGATTGGGTGTGTTCGAGGATCCCTTTGATTTTTATCAATATGTTTTGTTGACTTCTTGAATTTATGCAGCCCTTAACAGATTGGGATATGCCTTTCAGAGGCTTTCTCAGCAAACTTGCGCTTGCAAAATGGGCATTCGACACAAGAATAATTAGTGACTCGAGTGGCGACATCTTAATATTTCTTGACCAGGCCTGCGAATGTGTTAACCTAGCCAAGCTCACTCTGTTGTTGTGTGCTATTATTATTATTATTCAGATTCATATTGTTTGTGTTTGGATTTGCCGTACTGTTGTTATATTGGGTAGTAGTATATTTCTTTGTGCTTTTACGAAAAGGGGCTGTGCTCGAGTTATTATTGTTGTTGTGGTTGTTTAGAGATCCAGTGCCTCCGAACTCTGCTAAGTTGCGTAATCCAGTCTCTAGAAAAATGTTGGCTTAGGAATCTTTCGAGCGGGAGTAAGTTGGGGTGCTTATCTCACCTAATAGCTTTGTTGTAAATCCACCTACGGTAGTCTCTTCCTCTGGTCTGGAAGATAATGTTATCTTAGAATCATATTTTAGGTTAAGTGGTTCAATGAGAGACTTAATTGACTCGATTTTTTGTTTAGGCCGTTGAGTCTGCCTCTTCACCTTGCTTTCAGCTTGGGCATCTTCAGCATTGACGATGTTGGGAATATCTGAATTCTGAATATTGTGAAGCAATCGATCTTTTATTCCTTTTTTGAGGTTGTTTTCGTTGAGACTGACTTTTTTATTGAGAGACGTTGCTGTCTAAGCAGGATTGATTTGGATGGACGCTGGTTTGTTGAGTCGCTGGTGTATATTTTGGCATTTGGGAATATGGGTTTCTGCAATCTGTGGTTTAAACCTTCTCTCACAGTACTGGCACATAATATAGTCTGGATTCGGGACAGGAATATAATGTTTGGGCTTGTTCGATAGGCCTTTGAGAGGAGAGGTGCTTAGACTGATTTTTTATTTCTTGGCTAATATTTCGTTTTTTCTCTTCGCAATGGTTATATTTTTTTATTCTGCAATATTTTGAATGGAGGTTTGCTCGCTTTCGTCAGTAGTGTTTTTTATTGTATTTGATCTCATCGATCTAACATTTCGAATAAACTACTCATGCTCTTACTTCCATTTGGGGAGGCTTATTTTCGCTTCATCCTTCATTTGGTTAGATTTTTGAGCCTTTATTTTTCTGTCCTTTTAATATTGTAACTTCAGCTCTTAATCATCAATCTAGAATGAAATAATAAATAATAAGAAAAATAGATATTTTGTATTTAATTTTTATTATCAGTACCCTTTTAAGTTTGGAGTCAAAGACTTGCCTGGCCTTTTTGGGTTTGGAACACAAGTTATAATGTTTGGCCAGTCTATCTTCGAGAAAACCTCTCCCACAACTCTTGCATTTCACAAGAGATATTCCTACTTCCTAGCGATTGATCTAATTATTATTTTATACAGAATCTGACTGGAGAATAATTGAAGTAGAGTTCGTTGTTGAAATTTCCTATTTCTTTCTCAGTTAAGAGACGGGATTTGTGTTGTTCGAGGGATTCGAAGCTTTCTGTTGGGATAAAGCTGCAGATTAAGAGAATCCAGCAGGCTCGATGACTCCTAAAAACTAATTTTAAGCTTCCTGATTAATATTTTAATTAAAGTATTAATCATTTATTTTTTTCGCGTCAGAATTTTTGATGGGGACATTTCTTTCGGGCGAAGTCACTTTCCGTTTTGGGATGTTAAAACTTTTCCGATGATCCAGTATCATTGCAGGTGGTTTCAGAAGTGGATGCTCTGTTAGCCCATATTAACTATTGTTATTTATATTTTGTGGAAGGTTATTTGGTTTTGTTGCTGTTTTCGAGACTGTTGGCTGAGTGATGCCTAATTTAGGCTGGTTGTTAATATTTTTAAGTAACTTTCCAGGTTTGCAACTCTTGAGATGTAATGCTAATTTTTCAGAGAAGAATTTTCTATTGCAATTTGGACAGTTTTCATAAGTGAAGACAATGTTATTTTTGATGGACTGGTCGTGCTTGGATTCAGGTTGGATATTTTCGGTTCCTCCAAAGACCGGGAGTCGGTCTTTGTTTTCCCCAAACTGCTATTGTTATTATTGATCAGAATACTGGACAGATAAGGGTCTGTCATGTTTCGATGTTCTTTCTCTCATGGATTGCTGATCAGTTTCCTGCTGATCTTGGCTTGGCACCTCGATTTGTTCTGCTTCCTAATCATTTAATCTATCTGTACTTATTCTATACTTTACAATATGGTTATGTATTAATTTCGTGATTGTTTGATTAGCATTAAGAATTGATGAAGATTAATAAGTCAGTATAAAAAAAACATTATTTATTTTTTTAGGATCCTATGTCCAAATCTGAGTTACTATCGGCTGACTATTGTTGATGTAGAGTGGTAGAGAGAATATTATTGATTATACTGTTACATATTTATATTTGTATTGATTAGAAAAACTGGTTTTTTATTTTTTTATTATAATTATATCAGAGGACCGATGAAATGCAAGTAGAAAAATTAAGCTTAAAAAATATATAATCGATACAAATAAAGAGATAATTGACTAATTAATCGTTTATTTTTATTTTTATTTTTATTTATAGATATCGAAAGATTTACATATAAACATGAAAGAAGAAATTATAATGCATATATATGGATGAAGAAAATACACTTTTTTTTAAATTTGAATATATATTTCAAAAAAAATATATAGTTATACATTTAAGGTCTGATTTAAAAAAAATAGTACATCATATTTTAAAGATGATGGACAGCATAAATTCAAGAACTTGTGCTGCCAATCAACCTCGGTTTTCTTTTTTTTTTCATAATTCAGGATACTTGCTCTCACTCTCTTCAATTTAGTGCTTTTTGGTACCCTGAATTTATTCTTCTGGGTTTTTCTAAACGGAAATTGGGTTTTGTGAAGGTTGTTCTTCATCTTGTGGTTTGCTTTACACTTCTTTCGTATCTTGATTTGGTTTTCCAAATTTCTTGTGTATGATTACTGTAGTGCCTTGTTTAAATCCACTACCTATATCTTCGAAGACATTGCTCACTCCTTCAAACGAGTTACACAGTGATTCATTTGCGGAACATATAAAGGCTATAGACAGGTACGTAAAAATGAACATATAAGTATATAACAATTATGTATTTTTTTACTTTTAACATATTTTAGTGGTTTGTTTTCTGATTCCTAAATTTTGCTAGCCACCATCCCAGTAACTTTTTTTCCCGCGTTAACCAATGGGTTGACAAAAAAAGAAACAACCTTTTCTCCGTAATCAAAAGCTTTTGATGCTCCTGTCGCAAGAAGGGAAGCTCCCTTTTTTATCTTGGGGTTAACATTAAAATTGGGTATAGTTTGAATTTTTGAACTAATAAAGTTTCCTGCCTTTGTGATGCCCGTTTTGCTCTTATCGCCTAGATTTGTTAAACTTTCTTGCACCCAAGAACTTCCCTATAGCATCTTCATGTTCACAACATCGAAACTGAACACTTCGTGAGCCTGTGCGTTCGGCCAGGATTTATCGAGTACCTCTTTGAGTTAAGGAAGTGTTAATGCTTCTTGGAGTTACATGTAACGACATGTGATTCTAATAAAAATAATAATATTATTTGTTTATAGGATGGTTTTGTAATGTTTTTTTGTAATTACCTGAAGTATCCATCCAGATTGATTTAAGCCTCATCGTTCTTTGGAATTGTTGCAGCCAGAATTCGACCGCTTGAATCGAGAATAATATAGCTAATTGAAGATTAGTATGTGCACTTGATTGCTGTTGTATTTGGAGCGATATAGTAGGAGTAGTTTCCAATCCAAAGATACAAATAGTTTATCTCAGGTTAGATTGTGTTTATGAGTCTTAAAATCCCGGCTCTGACTATATGCTGGCGTCCATCGATCAGACTATGAAAAGTTGCATTCTTTATAGTGACCAAAATTTGATGGGAATATGGTTCGATAGGGTTGAGGATAGTGTTATTCAATTTCGGATTCAAGACCCCTAGTGATATTTCCTGGCTATCTTCTTGCATGCTAGCTTATATATATTTTTTAAAAATATTTTTTTATATTATTTTTTGTGTATCTAACCAGATTTTGAATATCAAACATTCATTATACGAGTAATAAAAAAAAATACTAAAAGGTTAGATAAATAAGTATATCAAACTCTTTTGTATAATTAAATTTTTGTAATGCCCACCCCTTCTGGAAACAACACAATCAATAGTGTGAATTTCAAGTCGCACGCCACAGATTTGCACATAAAGGCAGTTTCGGTTTCTCTTAACTCGGCAGACCCGAGGAAGTAGCTTGATAAAGTTCCTGTTGCTGCGATGTTCATGTGGTCCGCATAAAGTCCGAAAAATTAGACTTTTTGGGTGGTTGCTTCGAGACTGTTTTCAGTTTTGATTTGAATCAGAGAGGGAGAAAAGGGCTGGGAACAAGTCACTGTCAGCATTCCTGTCTCGCTATACCAGGGGCTTTCATTTTTCCCTTCTTCAAATATGTGTTAGATGCCACTATAATCCGGCCCTAATTGCAAGGTGATCCTGAACCATCCTTTAAGACTTGAAATGACAGTGGGATGGGGATACTTTCGCTGGGATGTGTAGCGAGGATGCGCAAAGTAAGTGAGGTCGTCGGCTCGGAGGATGCTATACTAACCTAATTTGTTTGCTAAGGCAGTACGACCCTATAGCGATCCTGGATTCTCCCGAATTAGTGTCTCGATTGTTTCGACAATGTAACTTTGTTCTCGCTATTTGAGGTTCTGAAGTTAAGGATCCATGCTTTTGGAGACAGCAATTAGTCTGTTGCGAGCTCTTTCTCGTGCCTAGTCATAGTCATTCTGTCCAGATCCGCTCTATTCGTACTCTAGGCCTTAGCTGACGAACTCTTGTCCTTTCAGAGTCACAATGGAACTATCGATTGCTGAGGGAGGAGTGTCTCTTGAGATAATTGAAATCATAAATATGAAACATGCGAGACAACCAACAAAAACTAAAGTGTTTTTCGGGGGGTGGGAGTGTTGCTGGGTAAATATTCTTTTGCTGCAGGTAGGGTCCATAGGCGAAATGTAGGTTGCTTGCATGGCGCTCTTCCTTCTGTGGTAGGTGACCTTGGGTGGTGTTTTTTGATTCATGATTTGGTGTGCCAACATTAGATGACTATGGATATTTAATTTATATCTGTTTTCAAAAAATCGGTAATCTGATAACTTAGCGAAATAATAGAAATTATTCATGTTTGTATTTAATTTTATCCATCATATTAAACATTACTATTACTATTTAAAAAATACCCCCTAAATTTATATTCTAATCTATATTTTTCTATATATTTTAATAAGTTTAACGTCTCCTCAATAAATTTATTATGTCAACATAAAATATAGTCAATAAAAATAACAGGACTAGATTAATTAAAAATTAACTAAGAATGTATCAAACAATAAGACATTAAAAAAAAAAAAGTCCTTAATTTAATTGCTATAAGGACACGATGTTTTTTAAAAATATTTCTCTTTTATGTGCTTAGTTTTTGATTTATATTAGTACAAATTGATTAAAAAAAAATACATTAAGAATTAACCTAATATGTTTTTTTCAAACATAGAGTAGAAATTATTGTATAAGTAATCTAGCTTTATCAGTTTAGTCACTTTAAGTGCCCTTTAAGGTTGTTCCATGTCTTTCGAAGATATATCTGTCTAAATACTATTTTGAGTAGTCAGGGTGGAACTGCATACCTAAATACTTCCCATTTCGAGAGGCCATTATCTCAACTCCACATGAAGCACTACTAGCTAGCACATCAAATCCTTCCGGCACATGAGTCACTTCATCGCCATGATATTCGCTGACCCTCATTGTTTTGAAGCCTTTTAGAGGTCCTGCATACTGGTAGTGTTGAAGTTTGTCGCTAGCCAAGTCTATTTTTTAGATTTGTCGTGTTGGTTGTTTTGCTTTTTCAACCTTCCCGTTCAAAAGTTGACCGAGGAACTGATGTCCAAAACATACTCCAACGAATTTCAACGACTGATTGTAGGTTAAACTGGATTTTAGAAGCACTGTCAATTTTAAAAGATGTGGATTTTGATCATAAACAGAAAAATTGCTTCCAGGCATAATAAGGCAGGAAGCTTTTGTGAGATCCTCTTCAGTAGGATATTAGTCGTAGACAACCTGAAACTTTTTCCATAACTGATTGTCGAAGTAAATACCAAGCCAGAGAGCCTCGAGATCAATGTAGTTTTTGTTCATCGTTTTGGGGGCGTTGGACATATTAATAAATAATATTTCCTTTTTGGCTTCTGGAAGTATTTCTGACCTTAGATTGTGGTTGCAAGCATTCCAGGAGAATTAATCGTGGTGTTCTTCTGAAAATCCGATGGCCTTGAGCTGATGAGTTTTTTGATCGTTTATTCTTAGCGCGATGTGAAGGGAGTTCTGGTAGCGCAAGCCCTGTCCTCCAAAAACACAATCCGCCAATACATTTACCCAGATGTTGTAAGGAAGATGGTCAGGCTCGAAATTTCCTGTCGGTAGAAAATTTGGTAACTTGCTCAGTAGATGGTCCACAAGTGAAAGAATTACAGAGTTTGAAAATCGTTTGTGAGTTGGGACATTTTCTGTGAGTTCTGGCTTTCGTAGAACCTTGATTCCCGACTCACACTATGTCCAGAAGTAGAGACTAGCTGTTTTCATTTGTTGACGTATTTTATTTGAAATAAAGTTTATGTGTGTATTTTTTTTTAGTTCTCCTTTTTTATTTTTTTTGTTTAAGCGTATATATTTTTATTTTGGTCTTTTCCACAGTTTAATATATATATAATAAAACTACAAGAGTGAAAACAATCAAATTAATAATAACAAATAAACACGGGAATCTACATATAGTAATATAAGAACCATTTTTTAAGCAGAATACTATGCTGTGAATAATTTTATTTTCAGGTTTCTGAAATGTACTTTCTACACTTATCTACTTGCATCCTAGCTTAATATTTTGAATTATAATTTCTTCATTATTATTTGAAAAGCATCCTCTTTAAGACATTATAATAAATAAAAAATGACGTTAAATAATCATTAATCTCCCATTTTTTAAATAGGAAAAAGTCCAACCCTTATTAATACTGATTAATTGTGAATAATCTTAGATATTAAATGTTCTTTTATTTAATTGTTGAACCGTACTTTATTTTTAATAATAATAAAATATATTATCAAATATTTAAGAAAATAATTTTATCCATTATGTTTGTATTAAACTTTCTCCCATCGTCATCTCAACTTTGATTACTATAGTTTTTATAAATTGAGGATTATTTTTTAATGCTTAAAAACTAACTTAGCTTATAGATAAGTATTCGAAACAAGTTGATTCCAAGTGGAAGCACTAGTGCTGATAGTTTTTCAAAATGGGTTCATTTGTTTTATCGAATCCCTCCAATATAAAATATTAATAAACTATAATGACAACATATATTTTTAAAAAAAACTATATAGATTATTATAGCCTTATTGTTTATTTTAAATAGAACAATATTAAATTTAAGAATCTAAAAAAAACATTTATATTTGTTTTATTATTTAACTCGCAAGATTTAACAAAACAAAATATGTCGAATTTACCCATTACTTCTATTTTCTCGACCGAGAGGCAAGCAGTATCGGATCTAGAAAAACTCAAGGAATATCAACATCAAATTGTTGTCATCAAGCGGATATTGCACTCTAAAGCCGAGGCAGAAGTCAGATAAGTCATACGAAGCATATCCAAATCCTAATAAACTACGACTCTTCATACAGCGAATCTCATCGAATTTTTGAGCAGCCAAGGATACGTTTCCATCGAATAGAAAGAGATTAAAGAGTTTCTCTTGGCTGTATTTGCAGTTTTTTAGCCCTCCCACGATGACTTTTTCGATTACCTTACCCGTGTTACCGAATCTGAGAATGGAACCAATCAGAACTCTTCCGAGTTAAATTGTTATGCACTCATCAGTAAGCTAATATGTATAGAAACGTAAGCTGAAGCTTTAAAACAATCTATCAGATGCAATCTGCCTGAAATTTTTAAAAGCACGGTAGAAAAGGTAGCTGCTGTTAAGGAAAATGCTGATGACAGGCTCCAAGTCGACTTCTCGTCAATCGCCTCTGCCATAGAATTTAAGAGTGGCCAAATGCATAGGACTCCCATGATGTCAAACTACAGCAGTCAAGTTCAGAAATAAAGTTACAGCCTGCCTGGTCAAGCAGACATGACTCCTGTCGCGCAGAGAACTATATAGAAGATCTATAACGAGGCAAATATGATGTTTGAAAGAATCGGGGCCGACCAATATGGGTCGTTTCTTGAAGAGAAAGGGTGGTATCCACAGGTTGGAAAATCGAGCCTGAGAAGCGAAAGTGCTACCATCTAATAGTTGAGGATGCGAACAGATCGAATTATTGAGAAAATAAAGAATATTGGGAACCCACTTTTATGTAGAAAAAATAATAAGATCTCGTCCATATGATTGATAATTCCTATACATATGAATTCTCTCATACCATTTCTAATAACCAATCTTGCTCCAAATATAATTATTGAATTGATGTTAGTTCGATTGTAAAAATTTATTCATCAAAAACACATATAAAAACTATGTTATTATGAGTTTCTAAGTTTGTATGGTTAGGCAGTAAAAAAAACATGTCCAATACGATCAGTTATGAAATTCTTCAGATGCATTCTCTCTTCTCCATGTATAAAAAGTAGTAGATAAATATACATATCGGTTGGCCAATGAAACAGAAAGTTATCCAAAAGTACACATTGCCCAGCTCACTGTTTTTTATGCGCAAGACTCGTTCACTATACTTTTGACATGCAATTATAGGGGCTTGCACATACATTGCCAGAAAGGCGTAGAATGCAGTGTTCAAGCCGAGAGGCACAGAGACAGCGAACTCATGGGCGACCGCACTGATAAAGAACACGACGTTGGCTGCGATCAGTTTGGAGTAGCCTTTTTGGAGAATGGGATTGTAAACGTGTCGAAGGCACCAATTGTGAACCGGCAAGTTCCATAGTTTCCAATATTGTTCAAGATCTTTGCAATTCCACCAGTCCTCATAGAAATTTCTGGCTCCAAATCTCGTGAGTTCTGCAACAATGTTGAGCCAAAGATGGAACACCACGTAGAATCCACTGACCCATCCGATCGTGGCTGGGATGCATAACTTCATATACCTATTTATCAATCAAGTAAGAAATGATGATAAAATGGAAATTATTTTTACTGTTCGAAAAGCTAGAAGTAGGTGAATAAACCAGATTTCATCATCAGTCGACTTTCTTCGAGGACTGGCTGTAAAAATTGAAACCATAATACTACTATAAGCATCGAAACTAGATTGATTTCGACTAATCTTTTCAACAGCCACCCTCTCCGAATCTTCTGGTCACGAGGGTATTCAAGTTGGTAGCACAGTGATGGGACTAATGCGAAATAAGTGAGTCTCCTGATGCTGAGGAGAACCCAAGGCTCATTGACATGTCTTGTGAGCAAATCGAGGTTCGCATCATTAATCAAATGGGAAGCTAGTAACTCCCGATAATTGTTATTAGTTTAAAACTATCTTATCTTTTTAACCATATCGATTATTTATGAATTCGTCTGGTAATAACTAACAAGTTTGAGAACCACGATCATCCCGACGATCGTCACTGAAAGGGCTGGAATTGGTTCTGGCTCGAAAATTCTGCAGAAGAAGATGATGTAGGCAAGGATCAGAAAAATATTTAGAGAATTCAGGATAAAATTCTGTTGTTTAAAAATTATTATTGATAATCAGAGAGAAATAAGAAAAAAAGTAAATTATTTACGATTTTTCGAGAAATGTAACTTTTGAAGTATAGGAAATTAACGAAATAGGCAATGGCGAAGAAAACAGGAAGCACCAGTATTCCCATCATTTCTGTAGATGGGAAAAAGCTTAAAGGATTCTAAATTATTTAAAAAGATTGGAATTTATTATAAATGGTCAATACCGAGGAGAACTGAAGTCCATATTTCACATAGTTGTCAATGATGTTCCTCATATTAAGGGCAACAAGAATAATTCCTCCTAAATTCAGAAATCCTCTGTAATTTTGTTAAGGAGATTCGGTTGACAGTAGTGAAGTATTAACCTCTCTACTAGGCGTATAGGAGAGAGCATTTTTAAAGGTTAACACCTTTCTTTGTTTCAGATTCTCCAGGATTTCCAGGAGTCCTGGACTTGCAGTCGTGATTTTGAGGATATCCACATCTTTCGAGTCGTCATTCTTTTTATTTTTGGGACGATAGATGATATAATCACTAAATTATACAAGTTTGATTATATTTTTTTATATAAGTTCCATAAATATGAAATATACTTCTTCTCGTCCTGGCGTATCTCATAGCTGTCAAGCTAGAGGTAGCATAATAGACTATGTTAGTTACGAAGGATTCTTAATTTGTCTCTATCAACAATGACAAGATATTTATATGTCTATCCTTTGTTGATATCATTATGGGCTGGTTTGAACTGGAATACAAATGGCTTCCTCTTGTAGAATGTTAATTATGATTCATACACCATCTTCAAATATTTTCGTATATTTGGTGTTTATTTTTTGTTTTGTTTTGTTAGAATACCTGCTTTAATATCTTTAGATTGGTTAATTTTTTTTAAAAAATTGATATATTTTCTTTAGAAGAATATAAGAACAATTTTACAAGCTACTTTGTTTAATTAATTACGATCTAAATTAATAGTTTCTATCTGGTAAATATTTATAACACTTTTTTTTTATAAACGTTTTTTGAGATAGTTTTTTAAAAACGAGCCAAATAATAAATACACTAATTTAGGTGGTAGATAATAAATAAGGCAGGATTCTATTTTAAAACATAGAAATATAACAAAAAACAATGATAGGCTTTCAGCATTCGTGCATTTCTGCTAGAATTTTTACAGCACTATGAAGTCCAGAAGACTATAAACAAAAATATTCTCCTTTTCTGCTTTGGTCCCTGTTCAACCCCCCCGAACAAAAATATGGCTTATCCACCGAAAGCACCCATTTTGCATGGTCATTTCTTCTTTCCCAAGTTTTTCCATTCATTGTTAATGAATTCACATATCTAATCTCTCTATCCTTATAAGTCGGACAATGGCTCGGCAAGTGGTCTCCTCTCCACGCCCGCACCAATATACTTGAATCCAAGACAGTAGTCAGAATACCGTCACCCTTATTACCGTCAAACATGTTGGCATTGTTTGGATTTATCACTGTAATCAGATTAGTCGTACCGACTGTAGTGTTGTAAAACAGAAATTAGTCCTTTGATTTTGCAGATTGAATAGGATTGGCGAAAATTCTCAAATTTTTTGTTTTATAGGTCTCATCTTAGGGAGCCGTCGATTGAATATTTGAAAGATAAATCGGAGGCAAAGTATATTTTAGCTTTTCAGCTAAACTTTAAAGTTGTTAGAGATTCATACTCATGCAAATCCCATTTTGTCCGTTAAGTTCGCTTTTTAGGAGTTTAAGTTTAATGATTTCGGGTTTTTTCTTGTTTAATGCTGAATCGACTTTTTCCTTAATACCCTTCAATATGCGAATCAGACTCGAATCTCGAAATGCCGAGTTTGTCTCAGGAAATTTGGGA
>JAHDVE020003892.1:0-37811 GCA_022606495.2 Halesus radiatus
AAAATTAATTTAACTGTCGGTCATGACATCCGTTTCGTCTTTGGAAGTGTGCCCAAAGCTATGCATATGTGCATTTCATTGCAGTTTACACCATAAGTATTTTTCAGTTATTTAATAGCCACGCGTGACATCCGTCTCGCCCTCGGGTGGCAGGTAATATTTCTGCAGTGGGTATCACTTATCACTAAAGGACAGAAGCGGTATCGAGGTGTTTGATAATAACGCGGGTCGAGACCCGGCACGAGTTAGATAGGACGGTCAAGTCGAGCAGGCGGCGCGGACACGACCCACGGCACGACGGCCGTGCCTCGACGCGAGTCGTGAACCTGTAACCACGAGTCAGGGAAACTTAGGCGTGGTCGTTTGCTAAAAAGATAATATAATGGCTAGTGGCGATGCATAAGTAGTAAAATCTTTTTTTTAAAATAAAAACCTTTCTTAAGCAGATAATCAATTTCTTTCTTCTATTAATTGTTTTTCTGTTTAATTCGTAGAACTACCTTTATTTTTTTTAAACATTTAATGTAAATCAAATGTTATTATTAAGTTCTGCGAGTATTTTTAGTTTTTATTATTTGAATTAATTTATGATGGGGGGGGGGGGGGGGATAAATAAAATGCTAAGAGATGTTACTGATTGCTACATATGTGATTTGTACCGAAAAGCAAGGCTTTTTTTGACACTGACTCTTCTCTTGAATGTGCAATGCGCACACATGTCAATTTTTATGATATGGTGAACATTTGAATTACGACATGTGCGTCATTTTGCAGACTAACTTCGGTCGATGGGCCACGAGCAGCACGGGCGCTGCGATTCATAGCTGGAACTTGTAGCGTATTTTTGAAAGTGTAGATTGATTTCTTGTAATAATTTTATACATTTTTATGTGAGTAAGGTAGGATGGGTAGTGCTCATGTGTCTATGTGGAATGCACACCCCTGTATTATAATAGTAATAAGGAACTCCAGTCCAATTTTGTTATTTTTTTTTATCAATAATGACGTTCAAATTTAAATACACGTATACAGTTTTTTCTAAAGTTAGTTTTCATAGTTAAAATAATTTTCAATGTGTCAATTTTTCAAAGCCCGCCAAAGCGCTCCAAATCTATGGCCGGTCAGTTTTGAGGTTAGAATGTCAGATGTCAAAACATGGAGTAAAAGTATTTAAGTAGTTTTAGTAAAATTATGTACCCTTTTAGAAACTTTAACTCAAAGAGTAATGATAATATTGTGCATTAATATTATCATAATATCCATGGTGATAATTGGTTTGCTCATGAATACTCTAATTTATTTCACTAAAAATAGTTTTTTTATATTGAACAACAAGTATAGAGCTTAAAGTTATCCAAATTAAGTTTAAATTTCACAAAAACCAAAAAAATACATTTTTAAAATACAAAACAAAAGTGAAAAATAAAAATGTCCATACTAATCAAAAAACAGAATGCTCACTTAACGTCAGATCTTCCCAATGCAATGGTACCAACATAACAAGGTGTTTCGATGAGATGATTTTTTTGTTCACTTTTATTTAAGTTATATATTCAGAATCGGGGTTTGCTGTTCTATATGAATACAAATTTTAAAGCCATTATATTTTTCACTGGAGTTCCTTATTGTGGGCCAAGGCTCACTCGCCTTTATCACGATTTAAACTGAAAGGACTTGCACATCACGTAATATGAATGGAAACACCTGATTAACTTGCTATGGTCCTGCTGCTAAGAGTTCCATTTTAACCGTTCTTTCTGGTACACGTGGCGGTCTTGAAAGAGTGGGATGCCACAACAAAACTATCTGCAGAAGGTATGTAGTATTTCGGTAATTCAATTTTCGGTAATTCGGGATTCCCGAGAATGTGAGGAAGACATTCTGCTCCTCTCAAGTCCAATTTTTTTTTAGATTAGTCCAATCTAAATCAAATTTTAATCGATTCCGACATATTCTTTGATACATAAAGTAATTAATTTCATATAAAAATAAATAAATAAACAAATTTCAAAGAACAGTGTTTACCTTTTATTATTTGTTTGTATAACACTATTTTTAAGTTAATAATTATTTTTTCCCTTTATATTCTTGTACAAATTATTTGTTAAGTTTATTTACCTTCTTTTACTTTATTTAGACATTGTGCACTTTTTCGAATTCTTTCTGTGGAATACAATTATAAATTCCTTAATTTGTCTACATATTATTTTAAAGGTTTATTTATCTGTACCATATTAATCAGTGAGAAATTGCTAGGATGCAGGCGAGTTCTTCAGATATTGTATATTGTTTTAATATTATTTATCTTGATAAGACGGTGGTTAGTGTAATGGGTATAATTCTAGGAATAACGCAAAAAGGTTTGGAACTGAAAAGCAATCTTAGGTAGTTACAAATCATTTATTTTTATAGTCGTGGAGTTAGTCTTAAACTAGGGTTAATCGTAATTAGACACAAAAATTCAATAAAACTAGATAGGCAAGTACTTAAATCTACTTTTAAAGTCTTTGTACTTAAAATTAACTAATTACTTCGTTAAATCTACATAAAAGGTTGTATTCTTAAAATAAGAGGTTCACTGGCTTATTTGTACGAATAAGTTGTTTCTTAAAGTTAGAGATTCACTTGGCTGACAGGGTGGAAGAATTATCATGAGAGTCAGAGGCACTTCCCTTTATTGATGGCTGTCCAGGGTCCAGTGGCTGCTTTGTATGCAGATTCCTCGCATTCGAACTAGGTATCCAAGTACCTCCGGATCGGGAGTAGGTACAAACGCCGCGATAATCAGAGGCCTGGGCGGTCTCCGGGGTTTGATCTCCGAAGGGCGAAGATCAGTAACTTCAGGGGCAGAAGCGGGGGTTCACTTGCGGTACAGAGCCTGGGCGACTCTGCCGTAGATCTCAGAAGGGCGGAGATCGGACTTCCTTCTCGGATGGAAGCGTAAAACTCACTCGTCGTCAGAGGACCTGGGCGGCCTCTCCGAGGAGCGAGAATAGGAACCTTCCTGATCGGAAGTTTCAAGCCAACTGTCCTTCCTGCGCGGAAGACTGAACCCGACTGTTCTCTCGTCAGAGAGCCCTGTCGCCTGTCTACCTGTAGGGATCTTTTATTTCCCGTATTGGTTGGCGGCCGCTCTGCAGGGCGGCTCATTTCCTTGAGGTCTTTATTGCTGTCCAATAAAATCTCACAGGATTTGCCGACTTTCTAAAATAGTAATTAAGGTCGGTTTATTTTACGATGTAGTACTTTATAATAGGCTCGGCTAGCCTTTGTGCTAATTTATTTTATGGCCGGTCTAGTCTGGGAATTATTATTACCTGAAATGCACATTTTAGAAACTAAGTATGTCTGTGAATTTGGTCATTTCTTATAGGTATTACAAAAGGATATATCAATCTATATCTGTATTTTCTCCTTAAATAAATAAATAAAATAATAAAAAAATAAACATTTAAAACTTGGGGGGAAAAACGGTCACCATTGTTTGATAATTATCAAAATAAAGCTGTTTTCATTGATGATAATTAATTATTGGTTTTAGTTTAATTAAATACTTCATTCCATTAGGACTAGGTGGGTGGTGCAAATCCAATCTGACATGAGTTACAACAATTACATTAAAATAAAAAAATAAAATAAGAAAAATAAAAATAAAATAAGGAAAATAAAAATAAAATAAGAAAAATTAAATAAGAAAAATAATAAAAAAATAAGAAAAATAAAAATAAAATAATAAAAATAAAAATAAAAATAAAACAAGATAAAATAAAACATAGAATGTAATTATAGAAGCGCATTAGTATCACTTAGAATCCCATTAGGTATTTCACTGTCCACGCTTCTGTCACGATTATAAAATTGTTCAAAGAAAAAAAAATTCTGAAAACAATGTTTGTGATCACTGAACAGATAATCCCAAAAAGTCGTCAATTTACTTTTGACTCCTTGGTCCCAGACAGGTTAAGGAAATCAACTATCTATTCAAGGAAGAGTGTCGATATTTGAAAACGTATGATCAATTTCACAAGAAGTAAGGATAAATTGTGCTTAATTCTGGCATACGTACAAGCGCACAACCAACAGCACGCTTTTATCCGTGGAGGTTATTTCATCAGCTTACCTCTCCGGTGGCTGTATAATATTGTAAATGCAAGTGTAGGTACATTAACGTTGCCAAAGTCCCGATTTTTGCGGGATATCCAGTTTTTTAAGCAAAAATAAGTTGTCCGACGCGGGACAGCCAAATTCACGAGATTGTCGAAAGTATATATTTTTTCAAATTTTAAATAACTTATTGAAGCTTATTAACTTAATTGTAATATATCAGCCAAAAATATATGGGAAATTACTTGAAGATGATAGAAATCGAAGTATGATACCGATAAAAATGACGGAACGAATTGGTAGCTGCAGCTCAGTGGATTAGAGCGTAAAGTCCCCGGATAAACCATGAGGTCCTGTGTCCGATTCCCAGTTTCTACCGTTATCTTTTAATTTTCTGTGTCTATATAATATCTACAAAGATAAAAAAAAATCATTAACTTTAAAGAAATTTTACCAATGAATCTACAGTATCAATTTATTCCATTTAATATTCCGTGTGTATACTTGCCAACAAACAATTCATTTCAATATTTAAAAGCATTACGTGCTAAGAGTGTAGCTGTATTTTTTTCTAAAATATTTCAAACAGCGCCATCTTTGAGCGCGTATTACGTTTCGTTCAGCCCCAAGAGACAACCCATTGGGCAAGTACACTGATTAAAGGTGCCCCCTTATTTATATAAGATTTTCCTATAGATTTATGTCATGAAAAGTGAGATCTGGTATTCTCTCTTTCTAAAACACATGTCTGATCTTAAGAAAAGGGGAGATAGAACGGGAATCACAAGGACCGTCATTTGGTTCCCAATACGGAACAACTAGAATCGGCAGGTTATAGTGTTTTATCGAATTGGTCAAGGAGGAAGAGAAGAAAAAAATATTTATGTAAGTACCTACCTGAACAAATTTTATCATTGGTTCTTCTCACGAGGAGTGAATAGAAAACAGCCAACTGTTTTTCGGTGCGTGCGCGAGTATTGATTTCGGTTTATGCCGCATCCAGGCAGGATTAAAAAGTAGCCCGGAGTATTTTATAGCCAGAAAACCTTTCAAAATTGTCGTCAGGGGTCACCATTGTGTGACTTTTTAGTAGGCAAATATTTTCACAAGGTTTTTCTTACTACCTTTTTTTTATCACTGGATTTTTCCCTCTTTTTTTATTAAACTCTTAACAAATATGGAACAATCAATAAGGCACGTCTCTCTTATTTTTGCAATATCTAAATATTAAGTGCAGGTTTCAAAGCTCCACAGCTCATAATGGAAATTATTTTGCTTGCTCAAAATAGTTGGGTTTTGCGAACTTTATAACGCTCAACTATTGAGAGAATTGCGTGGATTTTGACGGTCTCCGTGGTCAATGGGTAAGGGTCTTGGCTACGAATCCGGAGGACTCAGGATCGAATCCCAGAGCGCAACAAATTAAATTAATTATGTTCTTTCAAAATTTAGTAACTTAAAATAACATATATGTAGCATATTTGCGGCTCGTTCCAGAGTGGACGATACTCTCAGTATCGCCCTGGTGAAAGGCCACCATTCGGAATTTAAACATTGCTTGAATGGCATTAGCCGTGTTTGGTGGCTAGATCTGAATAGCCAGGTATTTCCCCGTCTTCCTCTTCACCCATCTCCTTCCCTCACCGCTACCTTCAATCTCACAAAGTACGGCAATTGGGAATGCCATAGTCTCACTGGCTTCAGACGGTTGGGAGCAGTTGGGAATCACGTAAAAAATGTCAATTTTAGATACCTTTTTTTTAGCGATTCAACCAATGTTACCTAACAAAACTCTCTTGTCTTGTTTTCGTCTAGATTCCTTTATAGCTATATAATTTTCCCCTTGTAATATTTTTCACATTGCTTACATTTTTTTTTGTATTAATGAAATATATGGGTTACATGGGTTATATATACATTGTAATAATATATTTAACATTTTATATAATATAACACTAATATTCCATTAAAAGCGTTTGCTTGTGGATGGAAGAGGAGTGTACATTAATTTGCTAATAGTTAAATAATATCTGTGGTAAGCATTAATTATTAATATAATATTATGTGCAACCTAAAGTACATTACAGTTTGACTATGAAAAAAAATTAAATGTGGCGTCTAGAGATATTTGTATTAAGTGTAAGTATATTCTATCGTAACAAAGATAATGTAATTAAAAAGAAATACAAAATATGTGTGTATTTAGATTATTTTTGTTATTGTAGGGAAATAATGGTATTTTGTATTATATTTATTTATTATTATTTAAACGACCAGAGGGATTTTACATACAGCTAAATAATTTTTTAATCACATAAAAAAAAAAAAACATAAACAAAAGTTAAATTGCACTTGAAAAAAGTTAAGTTTCACTTGAAAAAAGAAATAAAAACTGCAAACCTAAAAATATAAAGGAATATAAAGGAACAGAAAAATAAATAATACAATAGAGTATGTATTAACATTAATAACAAATAAGTAATAACGTTAAAGGGCGTAGTTAACAATAATTTTGTTCAGAATATCTTTAAAATATTTCTTGACAGAGTTCAACATTTATATTTTGTCACTAATGATTTTTTCGGGCCAATTTAAAAAAAAAAACCGCATTCCTTAATGTAATATTTATATTTAAATTATCTTAACGTAATTACGGGAAAAAAAACTTCACCCCATTTATAATTTTTAAACAAAACCATGTTCAATGTGACCTTAGAACGGGGTATACCGGAGGGGTCACATTTTTTTCGAATTTTTTGAAAAAATAACTTTGATGAAATAAAAATACAAAAAAAAATCACCGCTCATACAAGCGGGTTTCTGCTTTACTAATTTTAAAATCGTAGTGTTTCAGGTGAAACAAAAGTTTGTTACTGTCGGTCAACCTGTAATCGCACCGCATTGTAAAAGATCGCCGAAGATAAAGTTCTCGGTAATATCATAATATTTATAATATCGAAGGTCGCACGATTAGCACGTGTTCAAGACATTGCAATTAGTAATCCGCGGTGGCAGTCCGAGCCACAGCCATTCGCTCAGTAATTTCCTTCTGCGGCCAAATTAATTTGAAGTGAATGAGTCCCACGAGGAGAATATATCACGGCAAAGACATAAATGTGACACCAAACGTGACTCAACTCACTGATTAGCAATTATAAGTATAAAAAGTACATATTATTTATATACTCGTATATGTATATATAGTAATTTATTGCAAATTTATCAAATACATATATGTAAATTTTGTTACCCGTTGACGGATAATATTATTATTAATATTATTATTGAACAATGCCTACATCTAACGGCCTCTGTGGTTGAATGGTTACAATATTCAGCTACGAATCCGGAGGTCGCGGGTTCAAATAAAAAAAACTAAATTTTATTTATTAATTGATAAACTAAAGTTTTTAAGACAAGATTTTTGTGCATAGCCCAAAGGGTAACAATTATTTTTATAAACAATAATTATTAGCCTGAAACACTCATCCAAATTGAAAAAACCTTCCGAGAAAAGATAAATTTACAGGTGAAATATAATAAAAACAGTAATTATTGAATGAAACACTAGTATATATTGATTAACTTGGCGGGTTTGCGATAAGCCGACGTAGCTCAACGGTAGAGCATCTGACCGGCAATCAGAAGGCTGCAGGTTCGAGTCCTGTCGGCGACATTTATCTTTTCTCGGAAGGTTTTTTTCAATTTGGATGAGTGTTTCAGGCTAACAATTATTGTTTATAAAAATAATTGTTAAATTTTATTTGATTAATTTGTGTTATTTCACAATTTATTCCATTAAAATAACATGTAGTATATTTGCGGAACGCTCCGGAGTGGTAGATATACCTTCAGTATCGCCCTGGTGAAATACCACCATTCAGAATCGAAACGTTGTTTGAAATGGCTTTAGTCGTATATGGTGACTAGAATAGCCAGGCACTTCCCAACCTTCCTCTTCCCCATCTCCCTCCCCTCCCTTATAAATTCAGCCTCACAAAATATCCCAATTGGGGATGCCATAGTCTCACTGACTCCATAAGATTGGTGGTCTTTCATCAGGGCGATACTGGAAGTATCTACAACCACTCTACAACGTGCCGCAAAAATACAATATATTTTTTTAAATGAATAAATTGGGTAATAGCACAAATAAATCAAATAAAATTTACTTGTGCACGCCGGATTTGAACCCGCGTCCTCCGGATTCGTAGCCGAGGATCGTAACCGCTCAACCACGGAGGCCGTAAGCAAATCCATATGTGCATGAACATAATTGCATTCAATTTTAGAACAAAATGAAAATGGTCGTTAGGTACCTTTTGATATTGAGGTACTCATTATCTGAAGATTTTTTTCTGGATTTGTTAGAGCATAAATACATATATAGTTTGATGTGGATGTGTTGTGTACAGTGTACATGTATGTGCCTCAAAATGTTATATTTATAGTTCTTAAGAGGAACGGCTGCGCTGCCTGTTTCATGCATTTTATTTATTTTTGTTTTAAATTATGAAGTATAGGCAATGAATTTATTTTTTTATAAGTTTAGTTGCCACTTATTTGCGGCTTTACCGTTTTTTTTTAAATGATCATATTTGCTATGTAAATATGATAATGTAAGTAAAAATAAAACATTTAAAAAAAATAACGTTTTTTCAGGTCGATATTTTAAATTATGTGCGGCAAATTTGGTCGTTTTTAATTTAATTTAAAGTCCACCATAATGCTTATTTTAATATTTAAAAAAATACATATATATTTCATTATATTTTCAAAGCAAACGGGGGTAAAACTTTTTTTTAAATCACCGTTTGCCCCCAAATAATTGTTAAAGATGCCTATAAAATCGCAAAAAATCAATTCCTTTAATGGCCTGTATTCCATAATGTAAAACAAAAATAAATAATTACTTCTAATCCGTACTAGATATTTACTATACTTTTTGATGAAAAAAAGATCATTAGGTTTAGGTGAGTATTTTGGCCTCAAATCCAAAATTAAGTTTTGTATAAAACAGGCCACGCAGCCGTTCGTCTTAAGTTTCATAGAATTGACATAATACGCCTTTTTTAAAAATCTAAAATACAGTTAGCGGTTATTTGACATAATATATACGTAACAATTATTTTTATAAACAATAATTATTAGCCTAAAACACTCATCCACATTGAAAAAAAAACCTTTCCGAGCAAAGATAAATGTCGCCGACAGGACTCGAACCTGCACCCATCTGATGTCCGGTCAGATGCTCTACTGTTGAGCTACGTCGGCTTATCGCAAACCCGCCAAGTTAATCAATATATACTAGTGTTTCATTCAATAATTACTGTTTTATTATATTTTCACCTGTAAACAACCAACTTTATTAGTAAGTGAGAAAGGCTTCTTGTAACGGCCAACTCCCTCAAATAGATGGCGTCGAGACAAATTATGTCTACATTTTATTGGTGAAAATTGCTTTGACTTGTCAGTCAAATATATTGATTAACTTGGCGGGTTTGCGATAAGCCGACGTAGCTCAACGGTAGAGCATCTGACCGGACATCAGAAGGGTGCAGGTTCGAGTCCTGTCGGCGACATTTATCTTTGCTCGGAAAGGTTTTTTCAATTTGGATGAGTGTTTCAGGCTAATAATTATTGTTTATAAAAATAATTGTTACCCTTTGCGCTATGCACAAAAATCTTGTCGTAAGTTTTTAAGAACTTTAGTTTATCAATTAATTAATATATATGTACCTACATATGATATAATGTTTTTATATTTACGCTTCCGGAGAATGTATGCGTTTTCCTTGACATTAGATCGTCAAATATTATGAAAAAACAGCTGGTGTTACCTCCACGATTTTTTAAGCCTAGGTATCAAATATCTGCAAACATAATATGGTAATATAAATATATCAAATATCAATTTTAAAAAAAATGCGCTGTCTTATTTTTTGTGCATCGAAAAAAGTCGATAGACTGATATACGATTAAGTACATGTGGGCAAATAAACCAATAACGTAGACATAGGTAGGTGCATTCATGGTGTTAAGTGACGTACCCGACTTCCTTTACCAGTAATTCCTGATCAAATATGGAGCAAAAATATTAAATATTAAATAACATGTTCACGCTTCACGCCCCACCTCGACCCAACCGATTGATAATCAGCTTGCAAAAATTATAAAGACAATGTAAGCCAACTAGATACTTAGTACAAAAAAATACAGGCCGTCTCAGAACAGGAAACCTTAGTGAGGAGGACTGTGAACATTGTGCTTTTCTTCTTATATTATATGCTTTTTTTTTTTTTTAAGAAAGAGAAATATTCCCTGGTTACGAATAACCTGACAATATTTGAAAATCTCCTACTACCATCACGGTAAGCGGAAGATGTTGCTTGTGTCGTAATGGAGGACTTAGCCAGCCGAGGAATTGAACTCACGACGCCTGGGTGAGAACCAAACCCGATGCCAACTCAGCCACTGACCGGTCATTATACTTACATACTCCTTATGTAATATATGTTTTATACTTATGTATTTTTGTAATCATGTACAATTTCTACTTAAATATTAAAACTATAAAAAAAATACATATTGATATATACGTGGCTTTTAGTGACCTACCATTTTATTGTGCGGTAATTTTTTGTAGTGTTGCGATTTTCCACATCAATAAGTTGAACGTTGAACATTTACTTTGACAAGAAATTTCTGATATTATATGACTGCTTCAATGTTTTTTTCAATCTGAATAGCGTACAAAAGTCCCAACTCTTTGAAGCCGTTGGGACTGTGGCATCCCACTGAAGCGATATACAGATAAGTGTGTTGTGAGCGTGTCCGGCTGCCGGAAGTAAGCCTCAATTTTGACTGGCTTTTAGTGAAATTAATGAAACATTTTCAAATGTCATAATCATGTTCATTGACCTATCTGGGACCTAGGAGTTGAACGGTCTTATGTAATTAGTTTTCTTTCAAATCGGTATTGATCTCACTTCTTGGGGTATTTCTTCAGTGCAGTTGATGCATTCCGTTCTGTTGTTCAGCGGCTTATAATAATAATAATAATAAAAACATTAATAATAAAATAAATAGTAAAAACTTTAAATATAATAATAAAAAATAAATAAAAATATATCAATAAAAATATTAATATAATACTAAAAAAATAAATATTAATAATAATAAAAAAAATATTAATAACAATAAAAACATTAATAATAATACCAATAGTAAAAACATTATGGAGCCCGGAGTGCGGCTGGTTTTCAGCAGTGCCTCTAGAAATCACATAAAGTTAAAGTTACGTACCTTACTTATAAGGTGGTTATTATTTGTCTGCCCAGGGAAGGACGTTCGGCGCGCTGATCCACTCGCTGCTGGAGAAGGCGGGCCCCCTGAACGAAGAGTACCTGCCGCTGTGGTCCGGCGTGCCGGGGCGGCGCGTCTACGAGGACACGCTGGCGGCCTGCAAGGAGGCCTATCCGCAGTACGTGGCAGAGATCCAGGGCACGGCCGACGGTGCCGGAGTACCCTTCCACAAGGTCAGTCCGTCAGACGTCAATAGTTCATGCCGTCAATCTGTCACTCTTTCATTATATCTTGTCATTCAGATTTTCTGCAATTCTATCATCATGTCCCTCATTTTATTCTATTAAACAGAAGAAAACTATTTCTTTCCACACCATCCGTATTCTGTTTAGTTGATCGGGTGTAACTTTTCATTCGTCAATATGTCATTCATTCAGTCATTCTTTCAGTCCGTCATTTTATCAGCCCGTGATTCTGTCGCTCTTGTCACTCCTTCATCATCTCAATATGTCATTCAGACTTTCTGAAATGCTGTCATTCTGTGGTCCCGTCATTCTGTCGTCATGTCATTCTGTTATTCCGTCATTTTACCGTTCTGTCATTCTGTCACTCTGCCATCCTGATATTCTGTTAATATAAATAAATACAGCTTTTTATTTTGACTTAATTTCCCTCAGACCATATGTCACCTTTGAGTATGCTGTGTGGAGGGTTTTTTTAAGGATAGGGAGCTCTGGGAAGGAAAAGGGTATGGGGGGGGGTTAGGAATTTGGGGTGTTAGTGTGTCCAGGAGTGACGAACGTATGATTCCATCCCCCCCCCACTGCAATGCAAGGGGATGGGTCGAGAGGGTCGCACCCGCCGTGAAGACCTGGAAAAAACCTCATCCCATGAACCTGGGCACCCCTGCTAAGCCACTAAACGTAGCGAACCGCTTGGGGTGACCTATGGCAGAGGTGTTGGTTATCCAATAAATGGTTCCCGGGGCAGCGGCACTCATACCCGCTTCCTAAATTGATATTCATTTCATTTCATTGCCGGCAACCCGGGCGTTTATTGGTATAACATTTAAACATTTACGTGTACTTCTCACTAGACGATGTCTGTTCTGAGACATATAACATTCGGTCGTTATAATTTTGTCATTATATTATACCCCTTGCTGGTCAACTTCCCTAGCGATGGCCTGTAACGGGTGCTTCTATTTCCAGCTGTTCCTGCTCCAGATGGACGACATCATCACCAACGTGGCGGGCGGCATCTCAGTCAGCAATCCCACCGGCTGCTCCTCCATCTGCATCAATGAGCCGGGAAATGTGAGACTCAACAAACCTTACAAACTTATTAAAATCAAGAGTAACAATTATACTCCAGCATCATAATTATAATTTCTCTTTTACTGCCGACAAAAAAATTACCATGTTTGGAATCTCTCATAGTGTAACGTCATGTTGCAAAACGCCTTTGAAGTCTTTAATTAAGGGTGACACGGACTTTTCTAAGCCAATCAGTCGATATCGACAGCTTCAGACAGTAACTGAATAGTGTTCTGCAGTTTTCATCGGAAGAAGGTATTCACTGACTACTCAACCAGTAGTCAGTGAATACGCCTTTGAAGTCTTTAATTAAGGGTGACACGGACTTTTCTAAGCCAATCGGTCGATATCGACAGCTTCAGACAGTAACTGAATAGTGTTCTGCAGTTTTCATCGGAAGAAGGTATTCACGGACTACTCAACCAGTTACAACACTTCATGCAACAGATAGCTCGGACTGTTTTTGTATTTCCATGACTTGTCGACTGCCTGAGCTATCCGTGTATGGAATGAATGACTTCGGGCCAGTTTTATAAATCAAATTTCTGTTACGTACCGAATCGTTTTTTTAACGGACCATTATCTGTCCATAAACTTTTTTTTTGCTCCTCTTCACTTTTACTGATCGATCAGGAATACATTTCACAAATGCAAATTATGTATTGTATTATTATTTAAAATAGTGCACGGTTTCAAATAGAAATTGTCGGGCAATAACTGACTAAATAAATGATCGGTAATCTGACAAACGTTTATAAAACGGCGAAATCGGGCGGTACTCCAAATATTAGTTACAAATGGTATCAAGCGTTACGAATGGATGGTTATAAAACCGGCCCTTAAGATACAATTCAAAACAATATTGGCGTGTTTGATGAGTGACTACACGAATAACTAACTGGAAGATGGTAATGGACATATCTTTTTTTGGTTGATTATAGGAAATCCTCGGCCATACTGAAGATACCCTGTCGGAGATCCTAAACCACTTCTATATCCTGTCAGCACACATCGTGCCTGATGGCACCCACGGCAAAGGCAAGGAGGAGAAGTTCACTTCGCTGTGCTACGCGGGCCACCTGCCGGGGTACACCATGGGCTTCAACCACCACGGACTCGTCTACTCCATCAACACGATCAGCGCTAAAACACTTTACTCGGGGAAGATCCGTAAGTTACTTGGCACTAGTATTGTTATCCTTGAGAGTAGAAAAAGTCTTCTTCTTTTGTTTAGTTGGGGTCAAAGTGGAACATACACGCCACTGTTCCAGTATAGGGCTCATCAGGCGTCGTCTTGTGTAGAAAAAAATACATGGGAAATTAATAATGCGGGCAATCGTTGACTACGTGCTCGACAGTCTGATTAGATGGGATTTTCATTTCTCACCTTTGCAATGAAATAAATACTTGTACTTGCAATAACTTAGAATGCGTGGATAGTTTAAAATATTTAGGAATCATTATTGACAAATTCCTGAGATGGGAAGAACACGTCAACTCAACTGCCACAAAAGTCAGAAAACTCACTCACCTTTTCATGACTATTAGAAATATTCTATATGTAAAAGATTTAAAATCAATATATTGCCAATAAATGCCAATCAATATAAAAAAAACCCTTCAGGTACCCCAGTGATGAATTATTCAAAGAAATGCAAGTTCTTGGTGTCAGACAACTGTATATCAGGAAAATTGTATTACACACACATAAACAACGTCACCACTACCCATCTTTCGATCACTATCACGACACCAGACACTCGAGAAGTAATCCAATAGTTTTAACAAAAACAATGACATTCCGTGCTCAAAGACAATTTTCATAATTAGTACCAAAATTGTTCAGCATCATACCCGAAACATGAAAAATGAAAAGTACAAACGTCCTGCGTAAACTGATCAATGTATGGCTTCTCGATTTAGGGAGGGTCAAAGTCGAAAATATGGTCATTAATAGATAGGTACAATTTTAATAAAACCTTCATATGTAATTCATTACTACTATACATAAAATTTAAAAAAAAATGCATATCATACTTTAATCTTCTATACTTTAAACTTTTATACTTTATACTTTAAACTTTTACATCTCGTATGTAATTCATTATTACTCTACACTAAATTTAAAAAAAATGCATATCATTCTTAATCATTAATTTTTTAAACTTATGTACTTAATATTTTAAACTTGTACATCTCAATTGAAATTCATTGTTATTATACACTAATTTAAAAAAAAAATGCATATCGTAGTTTAGTTTTTTATACTTTAAACTTTTATTCTTTTTACTTTTAACTTTTACATCTCATACGTAATTAATTCTTTCCCTACAGTAAATTTATAAAATGCAAATCATACTTTAAACTTTTATACTTAAAACTTCTATACTTTATACTTAAACTTTTACATCTTATATGTAATTCATTCTTTCCCTACAGTAAATTTATAAAATGCATATCATACTTTAAACTTTTATACTTTAAACTTTTATATCTCATATGTAATTCATTATTACTCTACAATACAGTACAATAAATAGAAAATAAAATGCAACATAATTTAAAAAAAAAAACGCTTATTTTTTTCTTCTTAAATTTACTTTATGGATTCTTTTATATTCTCTCATGTATATGTATATTAATATGAACTAAACTTATCATTTTGACAGTCCTAGAACGGGATTTGTTCCTAGTTGGACAGTCAAAGCCTTATTAAATATTTCTGTAAAATAATAATGTGTGTTTCAAATAAATATTATTATTATTATTACTGTAATTTTAGGTAAAACGTTCAAAATTGCTTTCACTGGTTTTCAAACTGCACCTATGTTTTAAGGACGAATTAATTTTTGGGACGTATTTAATAGAATTTAAGCATTGCAGTTTGAGTTTTTTTTTAATCTTTTGAAAGCTGTATAGAATTTACAGATAAATCATTTGGAGTGCTGGCCCTTAAAACAACGAATTCTTTTTATGCATATCTATATTATACAATTCGTAGAATAGACGTAATATAAGAATAATATAAGAATAGGAAGTAATATTTGTACAGCGCCTCTGAGGTGATTTATCACAAAAGCGGCGCTATAGAAATGGTCCAATTATTATTATTATTATTATCTCTTCGTTTTTTTTCTTTCCAACTGTATTTTACGTCCATTAACGTCTTCACCCTTTTACTGCGTGAAAGTCTTGTAAAAATATCACAGTGCGTAATTTTATTTAAATATTGTTTTTCACGTATTTTGATGGAGCTGTGTAAATTTTTCATTTGGTTGAAAATTCTACAGATGGAACATGTCGAATGGTCAAAGAAAAACCATTATTTTATTGTTATATTGTAGTTGCAATGTAGAATTTCAAATCCTAGTTATTTATATAGGTATATTTATATAGGTATATTTAATATGCGTTTAACCTTGGAAAGATTATTGTATGGCTTCATAATAATTGGAAATAGATTATGTATTGTCGTAATGTAGGTATATAGGATTACGGTTACGTACTGAAGAAATCTGCCTTCTATGGGATTACGGCTAACCAGTCAAAATGCCAATTCACAAATCGAATAAAGCTCCGCGTTGCAACATCGACGTGTAAATTTTAAAGAGTTACTATTAATTTAGACTACAATCGGAATAAGGAATTCCAGAATTCCATATACCTATTATGACTACATTCCTTCCCGGTGTTTGAACTGATTTGACATTTCTCTAATCACGTCAATATCTCTGTAAATATACTAAACACAGATTAAAGAAAATACACTTTTTAACTTTATTCCACTTTTATTTTTGACCGTTACCGGTTTCAGCCTGTGATGTCTATCTTCGGTCGCGGTCAAAAATAAAAATGGAATATAGTTAAAAAGTGTATTTTATTTAATAATCATTACAATGAAATTTCACCGTGTATTAACAATTACAAAAATAGAATTACTAAACACAGAGTTCCTATTGTTGATGATTCTCAGCAGTACATTTATGTACTGGAAAAAATAATTAAAATATACAAGTATTTATCGAAAAGGACATAAAAAAATTGGGGAAAAGGGTCAATATACGAGGTCTGCGTGCGTTAATAACTTGAGTGGTGAGCGAGAGGGGTACGGGGTTTCACTTAGCGTGCCAGTCCGCTGACTGTCATCAGTAGTAACCGGCGCTCTGCCGGCTGTAATGGACGTATCATGCGTGGCCAATGTTTTTTCCTCGTTTTCGGCACTTATGCACAACCTTTTACCTATGGATTTTTAATAAAATGATTTACATAAGTAAAATTTGAAAAACAACATTCTACGAGTATATGTGTATCCTGTACGCTGACTATACAGTACCGGGGCTCGAGGGATTTTACAGCACCGTAAAGGAAGGGTTATATATACCCGGAACAATAATTGTCGATCCCAAATACATCGGTTTTATTGCATGTGGTTTTTACGTCCCTGACAAAATGTTGTATTGTTCTATGCCCCAACGTCAAAGAGATTGACCACAATTACCATTGTTGTGACTATAGTCACCAATAAAACAGTATCATTTTCACGAAGCAAAAATGCTTTTACTGTAAAAATGTATTCTACTTTGAATCAATATTAAAATACATACTTAATATTCATAGCACTGCATTAGTGCAAGCGTTCAAGTTACCATTATCGACTTATACTCAAACACGCCTTACGTGTGGCATTTTTTTGTGAACGTGAATAACAGATTAATTTATTACTTCTACTCGTATCTGTGGTATTTAAATAAAAAAACCAAAATAACAGTAGGTAGTCGCTGTAATCAATGACATTAACTGTTATTTATTATTCGCATCACTGAGTCCAATTATTTTTAAAACGATAAATCAGGGTAAATTCAATGACAAATAATATAGGTAGATTAAAATACTGCATTATTTAACGAATATTTACTTCAATTTGTTTATATACAGGTAGGAAGCAGTGGTGTGCAGTGCTCTATGACCGAAATAATATTTTTTTTTCAACGGTAACTCCACACAGGAGGCCCTGAGGGAAATAATTTCCCTTAAGGACTATATCATTTTTGTGGATGCTCTGTGGAGGGTCTTTTAGATGGATGGGAAGGAGTGAACATGGATCTTGAAGAGACCTATGTTGTGTGGGGGAGGAAACACAGAGGCCGGCAGATCATTCCACAGCCGAGCTGTTGAATACAAGAATGAGTCGTAGAAGCGACCCGTTCTCATATGACAAATGTCAACCGTGTGCAAATGTTTGGGGCGTGTTTCCCGATTTTGAGCCGGTGCCGAAGGAATCAATGACGCTAGTTACTCAGAGCATCTTCCATTAAAATACCGGTAGAGCGGGGACACCATTCCCGCCTGACGTATGTGCACCAAAGATTGCAATCCATTTGTTAGAATATGTAAATCTATCAAACGGACCAGCAGTTTCTGCACAGAATCAAGGGTTTGTGTAGTTTAACTTATTTGGGTGTTAGAAATGTGTGCATTGAATATTTGAAAATGGATTTTGTATTATCGTCTCTCGCTGATTATGGTTGCCTGCTTAATAAATGAGCGTACAAGTTCCTTACCGAATTCATGGGAAAATGCAATAAGGAACTCCAGTGAAAAACATAATATATTCATATAGATTAGCAAACACCGATTCTGAATATATAACTTTTATTAAATATAGTCATACGTAGAATTAATAAATCGTTATTTAAAAGCGAATAAAAAAACATCTCAACAAAACACCTTGCTATGCTGGTACCATTGAATTTGGAACATATGACGTCACATGCGCATTCTGTTTTCAGATCAGTATGGACATTTTTTTTATCGATTTTGTTTTGTATTTTAAATATGTAATTTTTCGGTTTTGGCGAAATTTAAACTTAATTTGGGTGACTTTAAGCTCTATAATTGTTGTTCAATATAAAAAAAAACTATCTAAAGAAATTAGAGTATTCATGAACAAATCAATTATCAATACGGATATTATGATAATGTTAATGGTCAATACTATTATTATTCTTTGAGTTAATGTTTAAAAGGTACATAATTTTATTACTTACATGAATAGAATATAAAATTATGTAGGGTAAAGCTCATCCTTATTTTGACATTTGACATTATAACCTCAAAACTGATAAAAACCGACAGGACATAAAACTTTGAAATTTACTTTGTTTCAATATCATTATTGATAAACAAATTTAAAATTTGACTGTAGTTCCTTATTCTATCAGAATTTTTCTTCGTTTTTTTTTTCATTATTTTTAAATTTATTTCTATGCATTTTGTTTGTAAGTTTTATTTACTATGTACTTTTGCTATTTTTGATATATTAAATTCGCTACCGGTTTCGACACAACCGTGCCATTCACTGCGAATTTAATATATCAAAAATAGCAAAAGTACATAGTAAATAAAACTTACAAACAAAATGCAGAGAAATTGCTATATAGCGAATGCCGAAAAATACATGAAATTTATTTCTATGGTTCGTTTTTCTTAGGGTATGTACAGCTTTTCAGTCTTTATGTAGTGCATTCCACTAGTAGGTACGTACCTAATTCCTGTTTACCGTCCAAGGCAGATAGATTTAATTGTATATATTTTCATAAAGGGACATTTGCGGTTGTGAATTAATGAGTCTTACTTATCAAGGTGTATATACTTACTTATCTGTGCAGTCGGTTCATTTTGCAACTCAAGTATGAGCTGTCATGGTAATTTGTTAACCCATGGTCAGCTGTCTGTTTTCAGACTTCGGATTCTGCCAGATGCGCCCAGAAAATTGGTGAAGTCATCACATCTGCGATGGATGGCTTCATTCAATCAACCGATAAACAAACTGGTGTAGATTCAAAGCCGTGGTTCAGTCGACGATACTTCGAAGCAGTTCGACGAAAAAACGCGGCTTATTGAGCCTACAACACATCTCGAATGTCAGAAAACGGATCAGACTATAACAAATTGGCAAAGGAAAGAAAGAGAATCAATAATAGGACAAACTTTGAGCACAACCTACAGATTAGCAAAAATCTAGCTGCCTGCCCGCATGGCAGGAGAGCGTTCTGGTCGCTAGCAGGCTCCATAGGTCGCAATTTCTGCAAATTCAGTCTGCCACCTCTTACCAGACCCGACGGTTCACTAGCAAACACCGCCACCGAAAAGGCCAACCTTTTCGCAGAAAACTCGGCCCTCGATGATCAAGGTGCCATCCCGCCGTCGGTTCCTCACTGCGGTTTTTATATGAAAAAGCTGAGGATCCGGCAGAGGGGTGTACTCCACGTCTTACGGAGGCTCGATGTTAATAAATCTAGTGGGCCTGACGGAATACCTGCCCTGGTATTGCAGAGGTGTGCCGCAGAAATTGTTCCAGTTTTGACAAAGCTCTTTAAAATATCCCTGAAATGTGGCTCTGTGCCCTCTGGTTGGAGAAAAGCTGCTATTCATTATATAACTAAGAAAGGTGACCGCTCCAGACCGGCCAACTACCGCCTCATAGCATCAGATCAGTTCTGTCCAAGATGATGGAACATGTGATCAATGATAAATTGCTCACATACCTTGAGAAGAACAAAATTATTAACGACCGTCAGTACGGATTCCGGCGGAACCGCTCATGCGGTGATCTTCTCGCGTATATGACGCATGTTTGGGGGCGGTGCCTGGAACGTTACGGTGAGATTCAATTGGTCTCACAGGACATTTCTAAGGCCTTTGACCGGGTTTGGCACCGAGGACTTGTCAACAAACTGCTTTCTTACGGACTTTCCGTAGCCTTGTGTACGTGGATTGCGGACTTTTTGAGGGAAAGATCGATTCAGACAGTTACTGACGGTTTCATCTCTTCCTCGCATTCAATAAATGCTGGCGTCCCACAAGGATCGGTTCTGTCTCCGATATTGTTTTTGCTGCACATCAATGACCACTTGACATGTGCACCAATCCATTACTACGCGGATGACAGTACAGTCCATGATAGCTTTTTGTTTGACCAGCCCCAAAGGGCACACAAACTCCAACGGCTCGGAGGGCTTTGAAGCAGAGAATGGACGGTTACCTCGAGAGGGTCTCGTCATGGGATAAGAATAACCTCATCGAATTTAATGTCTCAAAGACCCAATCAAGTCTGATTATATATAAAAGGGGATCGAAATGACAATCTACTCTCCCTTAATGGAAGCAATCTTCCGAAAAAGACCTCCATTGATATGCTTGGTATAACCTTAAATGACCAGCTCAGGTATGGGGGCTCCATCGAAGCCAGAGTAAAGTTAGCCTCTCAGAAGCTGGGCGTATTGTACAGAGCCCGCAGATACTTTACTAGCACACAACTGCTGACCCTGTACAAATCGCAAGTACGCCCCACTGTAGAATTTGGCAGCCACCTCTAGTCGGAGCCCCAAAATATCGTAAAAAAACCCTTGACTCTCTGCAGAAACGAGCTGTCCGTTTGACAGATTCGCCTATCTCAACAAACGGATTGCAATCTTTGGAGGACAGATGTCAGGTGGGAATAGTGTCTTTGTTCTACCGGTATTTTAATGGAAGATGTTCATTGTCACATGAGAAATTATTTCCCTCAGGGCCTCCTTTGTGGAGATACTGTAAAAAAAACTCCCTACTCCTGCTGTGTGTTATAGTAATTTAGATTGTTAGATTTAAAATGTATTTTATTTAGTCATTGGGCCAGTCGCAAGGTGTTATACTTAGTGGTTTACTTTCAAATCGGTGGATACAGATCACACTTTTAACATTTTTCGTTTTTATTATTATCTATGTTAGCGCGCACGCTTTTGACGCGCGCGCTGCTCGCTGCGGACAACCTGGCGAGCGTTGAGACTGTGCTGACGTCGGAGGGGAGGGGAGTCGCGGATGCGTGCTCCATCAACCTGACATTCCTGCACCAGGAGGGCGCGCGCTTATTCCACAACATCGAGCTGGGGCCGGGTCAGACCAGCGGCCAACTGGACGTCTTCACTGCCAGCCCGGGCGAGTTCATCTTGCATTGCAACAGGTTAGTCATGACTCAAATCTTGTCACCAAACTCAGTGGAAGTTCAATCTGAGATTAAAAAAAGGAGAAAAAAAAATCCCGCATCTAAAAATACTATGTTGGTCTTTTCCATAATTATTCATATTTGTGGCTAGATCTAAAGGTATTTCATCGTATCGCTGCACCAGAGATTAGCAACTAGCAACAAGATACAATTTGGTGATTCAATAAAGTGTCTGTGGCTAATGAGTATAATGTTTTAGCTTACGAAAATGACTATTTAATAATAATCGCAGAAAAACATCTTTTGATTTTTGCAAAATACTATTCCGTACAAATTTGGTGTCAACAAATTCCATAGTTGTTACGCACCCGGGCAGCTAACAGTTTTCTAAAGGTTAGAATGCTTCCACGATTTGACACGGAGGCGCCACGAGTATGGAATTGTATGAACTATTTCTTAGAATATAAAGTCCCATAGACGCTGAATTCAAAATGCACGTATGGGATTCATTTTGGACTCACTCTCGAGCAGTATGATGCAGAAGGGTAGATTTTTTTGTACGGAATTTGAATAGCGTGCTGTTTTAAAGTGTGGTAAAGTTATAATATGGTACATATTTTCCTCATTATACTATCATTTTTATGGGAGTTCACTGCACAAACGCATTTTAGAGAACGCCGCCTCTACCAAATACAACTTTCTGAAATTTTTATGTGAACACTCCACAAAAGTCCCAACTGTTCACGACCTGCAGGACTATGAAGTCCCCAATTGGGGTATGTCAAAAGGCTGATCCCTTTTTTCCCTCTACAGGAGAAACAGAAGTGTAGAGGAGGAAGTCTGTGAGGTACCTGGCTATTCAGATCTAGTAAGTAAATATGGTTTATGTCAGATCAAGCAACACTTCGTTTCAACTTCACAAGGCTCCCAGATATAATTCTTGGCCTCACTGGAAATAGTCAAAAGCAGCCAATAATTCTAAAGAAACCATCAAGTTTTTCAACTCAAGAATTAGTCGGGCTGCGTTAAACACAGCTAAGTTGTGTGTATGGACGTGGTTTGGGCCAAAATATAGCATACTGATTGGCCGATGTATAGTGGGCCGGTTCGTGTGAGTTGAAGGTTGGGCCAACTAGTTCGCCACGATCACGGGCCAAATCACCGATCTCAAGCCAACGTTGGCCCAACGTGCACGAACTAGCCCCCTACATGATCGCATATAGATTGTAGTTTCATTAAATTTATAGTACAAACCTTTTCACTGTGTAAGAAGACAATAATGAAAACCTTTTCAGCAATGTTTAATTTAATCTAAATAGTTTTTCTGTACACGTCAAATGCTAAAAGAATATTCTGCTGGCGAAAGAGGAGAACAATAATATTTTTTTAATAAACCCACATCCATTGATTTGTCGGGGCCTTCTCCCTCAGACCTTTGAAAAAAAAACCACTATTTGATTTATCTGGCCCTCTTAATTTTCTGACCTCAGATGAAAAGCTTAATTTGAACCTGCCCACCTCTTTCAGATATCTACGACTTAAAGTTCCCGAGGTGAAGGGAGAAATGATCAAGAGCAGCGATGAGCGGATGGAGAGCCTTAAGAATCACGGCCAGCCCTTGAAGAAGAAAGACATTGTAAACATGCTGTCAGACCAAACCGGGGAGAATCACAAGGTGTTCATGGAGACGGGCCCTGATGACTATGTGAAGACTATTGCAGTCGGTACGTTCTTTCCAGTCTTTCTGAATTTGACCTTTTAAAAAAGAAATTATTTAAGAGAATGCCGTACAAAAGTTCCATGTGTCCAGAGTCCAAATAAATACAAACCAGCTTTCTCCCTGGAAAATAGTCTTTTAGTGTATTTAAAAAAAAAGAGAACAGAAAGATTTATAGCATCTGGAGTTAAAGTTAAAATGAAAAGGGAGTATCTCAGTATCTGCGCTGTGAGTATCTAACTATATCCACCTGACAGTTCAACCTCCTCACATTAGTTGGAAGGATATAAGTAAAGGGCTATTTAGAATTAGGATTATAATTGTTAACCATGCAATTTCTCACGATTTGCGTTGTTTTCAGGTATTTTCGACTGCTGCGCTGGGACTTGGAGCTTGTATATCGATAAACCGAATTGTAACGAGCCGTTAGTTGTTTTGCCATTGTTAACAAAAAAGAAATGATCATCTTTAGGATGCATTACCTTGTTTCAAATCATAAGAACTGGTTTGCAAATACTTTTTTCCCACCTGTGTAATTCGACCCTTTGGAATAACAATGTTCTACCTGACACATCAATGTCACGCGATATTGGGCTCCAGAGAGAGGCACTTTAGAGTTAATCATAGCATAAAATTGCCGTGTCAGATGGAATCTTCTTACCTCAAGGGATCGATATGCTCCTGTTCTGACGGAAAACATTGACTTTTTTAATATTTTCTGCCAGCACAATGGCAATATTATAATAAGGAATATTGACTTTCATGTCGTCTACCGCTTGATAGCCAAGAGAATTTATATAAGATTATGTATTTGTATTAGTTGCTACATTATAAAAATGCCATAGTTTCATCATTTATCATATATGACAAGTAATATAAGAACTTCATAATTTAATAATTTTCTTATACTTGCAATGATTTTTTTTAATATATAATTTGGTTATTTTAAATTAATTTATTTTTATATTTTGTCTTATTAGATAAAGTCACAAGGAGGAAGTCCATGATTGGTTATATTTTTGGTATACTACTCAAAACGAAAAAATGCTTACTTGAGAAAGTATGCCATATTATCAATAGGAGAACCTACCTTCGTCTCCAACGTGAGGTTACATAAATGCTACCTAATATGAGAATAACTTAATAAAAATATTTTTATAAATAGAGCAAGACAATGTTGTATTGTTAGCTACTGTTTCGAGTAAAGCAAGTATAAGTACAAATACTTAATTACCCCAAGTTACTTTTATGAAATAATTTATAAAATAAATTTTAAATATAATTAGGTATACTAAACTTACCCGAGTACTTAGTAATTAGCTAAAAGACATAACATCAGTAAAAAAAATACACACATATAGAGGTATTCTGTTCATACAACTCAAATTTATCAAAAATAGACACCATTCCATCACAACACTTGTATCCACATTAGGGCAAATGCCAAAAATATGTTTACACAATTTAATATTAAAATTCCTTATGTAAATTCAGTAACAAAAATGTAGTAACAAAGAAAAAGAGTGCGCTGGATGGGCGGAGAATCCTGGCAACTAAATAGTACGATTTAAATAGTTTCGGAAAATCAATTAAACATGAAAACTGATACTATATCGATGAGTTAATTGATTAATGGTGTAGCAATATATAATTAAGTACTTATTTTTTGTGGCGAAATTGGAACAGAAGAGTTCAAAATCATACATTATAACATTAAGGGTTGTCCGAGAGAGATAACGTATTAATTCAAAATAATGATAATATTATTACGCAATATAATAAACATAATGTTTTTAGAGAAAAATATTTGTTATATATTATAAAAATTTACATAGGCTTAGCATTTATCAAAATCAAATCAAAAATATTACTTATTCACTCAGAAAAAGTCATATTTCATAAATAAATAATAAGCTAATGTAAATTTAAAAAAATACATAATGTATATTTTTTAATTTAAAAACATTATGTGTACAGTATTGCGTAAAAATATTATCATTATTTTGAATCAATAAATAGTCCCTCTCCCCCTTAATAATAACTTGTTCCAGAGTTACGCTTCAATTTTATTGCAATAAAACTTTAGGAAAAAAATACATTTGTTTTCTTTATTCTTATTTTAACAGATAAGTAGAATTTTTTTATAATGTGCATACCGCCCAAGAGTCCCAACTGCCCGGAGCTAGTGGGACTATGGCACCCCCAATTGGGGAATGTTGTGACGCTGATGGAAGTTGGGAAGGTGCTCTATGTCAGTGATCCCTGCTCATAAGCATATTAGAATCGAATGGTATAATTCTTATCTGCGATGAGTCCACTACGATTCAAACACAAAGTAATAATGAGGGTTTACTCTAGTGGCCACTTCCCATACTAATTAAATCTTGTATTTATTTCACTATAAATATCTGTAGTCCAACTACAAAGTAAACTATGTATATAATTTCCTAGATTTTTATAAGAAATAAATGGAAAAATTAGTTTGCTAAAATTTCACCCTAGTGAACTTACCTTATATAGGAACTATACGAGGTGTGTTCAAAAGAAAAGGTGTATTTCGAATTTTATTTATTCATCAATATCCATTTTCTCCCCGTCAGAGTAATCCCCCTCAGATATAATGCACTTATGCCAGCGCTTCTTCCAATCCTCGAAGCACTTCTGGAATGCGCTTTTCGGTATGGCCATCAGCTCGTTCTTCGATTCTGACTTTATCTCATCAATTGTGGCAAAACGCTTTCCTTTCGTTGGTCTCTTCAGTTTCAGGAATAGGAAAAAGTCGCAGGGAGCCAAATCTGGTGAATACGGTGGTTGAGGCATGATTACAGTGTTGTTTTTGGCCAAATAATCACGAACAAGCATTGATGTGTGAGCTGGTGCATTATCGTGATGCAAAATCCATGTTTTTTTTTCCACAATTCCGATCGTTTGAGCCGTATTGCTTCACGCAAACATTGCATAACTTCCTTGTAGTATTCCTTATTAACCATACGACCTGTTGGCAAGAACTCATGATGCACCACGCCATTGTAATCGAAGAAAACAGTGAGCAAAACCTTCACATTTGATCGAACTTGGCGTGCTTTTTTCGGTCTTGGCTCTTCTGGCCGCTTCCATTGGGATGATTGGGCCTTGGTTTCGACGTCATAACCATATACCCACGTTTCATCACCAGTTATGACCCTTTTGAGCAAATCTGGATCGTCGTTGATTCAACAACTCCTGAGCGATACTAATGCGACATTGCTTTTGCTCAAAATTTAGCAATTTCGGAACAAACTTCGCTGCCACACGTTTCATGCCCAAAACATCCGAGAAAATTGCATGGCATGAGCCGATTGATATGCCAACATCCTCTGCAACTTCCCTAATAGTGATTCGACGATTTTCCAAAACCATTTTCTTCACTGTTTCAATGTTTTCGTCGTTTGTTGACATGGTTGCAACTCCAGGACGCTCATCATCATTAATATCTTCTCGGCCTTCTGTAAAGTGCTTGTACCACTTATAAACACTTTTTGAGACAAAGTAGACTCGCCGAATGCCACAGTCAACATTTTAAGCGTGTTGGAGGGATTCATTTGTTTTGATTTTAGCTGTCAACAGTTGTTCTGTTTTGTTGCTCATTATATTTATCAAAAACCAATTATTTTCTGTTATCTACTTAAAGAAAAGTGTTGTGTATCGTTCCTTGAGGATTCTTCTCCCCTCTGGTCATCCAGGAGCCAATTTGCGCAGCTATTTATATATCAGATATTTATGCACTTTTCTACCTAGTCGTCACCAGTTCCATTTTTATTTTTTCTTTTTCTTTTGTATTTGTAAAGAATGGAGGATATTCCTAAAAAGGTCCATTCAGGACTCCCCAGAAAGCCTCCAGATCCCCCTCCTGACCTTCCAGATAATACGTCAGAAATTTCAGACAGTGAATCTGTCATAATAAAGTCCTACAAAAAAAGAAAGTTTAGTGCATCTCCAAATATATCCGACACTCCTTCAACTTCACAGACCCCAGCCCCAGCAGAACTTCCAGCATCTCCTCCAACTAATTTCTACTCTGTTCATTCCCGTGGCCCATATATTGTGTACGCCCAAAAAACCGAGCAAGGAAAAACTATTCATCCTCTTGAGTTTGGTAAATTTCTAACAAACACAAAAATTCTTTCCATCAAGCCTGGAGGTGTAAAAGCCGAGGGTCGTTTTCGAATCTCTGTTGAATTCCTCACAGGGTCAGCCGCCAATTCATTTATTAAAAATATTTACATTTCATCAAATTCCAAATTCAAGGCATACATTCCTACTTTTAATGTAACCCGTATGGGCTTGGTCAGAGGTATCTCGACCGATCTTTCCATCCCAGAAATTTTATCCGCCCTTACAACTCCTCAACATATCGGCAATCCCATAAAAGCCAGAAGACTAAATTACAAGGACTCTTCTGAGGGCACAATTACCTGGAAACCCTCCCAATCTGTCGTGATCACCTTTGAAGGGCAGTCTCTTCCCTCGCATATATATTTATTTTTTAATTCATTACCGGTTGAAATTTACACTTATCCTACCACACAATGTTTTAATTGCTGCCGTTTTGGTCACACCAAAGCTGCATGCAGATCTCCGCCCAGATGTTTCAAATGTGGTGAAAGCCACACAGCTGACCAATGCCCTTCTTCAGCCCAACCCAAATGTTTCTACTGTTTAGGCTCTCATACAGCCATCAACTATTCTTGCCCAGAACAATCCCGCCAAAAAAATATTAAATTATCGATGTCTTCTCAGAACTTATCTTTTCTGCAGGCATCTAAATTATTCCCTCCCGTCAAGAAATCATTTGCTGAGGCTTTATCCAGCAACCCTACATCCAACTCTCACCAATCCTCAACAACAATTTCTTCTCGCTCAACTAAATTCTCATACAAAAACCCCACCCCTAAACCGGCTCCTGGATATGATCAACAACAACACAATTCACTTCTTTTAAATCCCAATGGGTCATCACTTTCAACTGCCGTAAATGGTTGTGCAAACAATTCTAATCCTTCCTCAACGAACTCTCTCTTCCTTTCTGAAAAACTCTCCCAAGACAATTCTTCATTTATTCAAACCCTTATTATGCTTTTAATTGACCTAATTTCTTCACAAACCAATCTACCGTCCAACGCTGCTTCTATTATTACCACATTAAAATCACTTTCACAAAATGACTCCACAAGACGTTAGATTACTTCAGTGGAATAGCAGAAGCGCCATCTCCAATAAGGATGACCTCACCCGCCTTCTGTATTTCCACTCAATATCGATTGCTGCCGTCTCTGAGACTTGGTTTAAGCCTGCTCAACTCTTCAAGGTGAGTGGCTTCCAATGTCTGCGGGACGACCGCATTGATGGGATGGGCGGTGCAGCCCTGCTCATCAAAAACTCCCTACCCTTCACCCCTCTTTCCATTAAACCCATAAATGCATCCTTCCAATTAGTGGCAGCTACTGTCTCTAATATTACATTTATATCTCTCTACATTCCCCCTTCTACCTCATTTGATCTTTCCTTATGGGTCCACATGCTTGGCAAAATATCTTCTCCTTTGGTTATTCTGGGTGACTTCAATGCACACTCCCCACTGTGGGGTTCTTCATCCACGGATTTCTCAGGAAACAAAATTATTGACCTTATGGACTCCTTAAACCTGTGTCTTCTAAATGACGGATCCCCAACAAGGTTAAGTCACCCTGGACAGAGACCTAGTGCGGTGGACATATCTCTTTGTTCCCCATGTATCTCTCCACTAATTTCCTGGAGAACTACCTCAGACCCCTGCGGCAGTGACCACTATCCCATCATTCTGTATCTGGGTCAGCGGTTAGATACTCACCCCTTTAAAAGTAAATCAAAATATATTACAAAGAAAGCCAACTGGTCCCAATTCAAAGAATCTATTCAGGCTCTTACCCTCTCCCTTCCTACCCCTAATTCAGAAAATTGCACCTCCACTTATAAATCTTGGTCCGAATCCATTCTTAAATCCGCTGAAAAGGCTATTCCTAAATCATCTCCTTTAGGCACGAAGGCTCGCCCTCCCCCTTGGTGGGATGAGGAATGCCTTCAAGTGTTGAAAGAAAGGAAAGCGGCCAATAAGACATACTGCCAACAGATGACAATGGAAAATTACTTAACAGCCAAGAATGCCCAAGCTCTGGCTAAACGTACATTTCGTTTCAAAAAAAAAACAGCTGGCGTAACTTCTGTACTAACATATCCCCTGCCACTCCAGCGGGGAGGTTTGGTCGATGATTCGCAGATTTAGATCTTCCTTTTCACTGCCGAAGCCATCTCACAATTCAGCAATTTGGATGTCTGACTTTCTTAGCAAAATAGCTCCCCCTTATGTCCCTAATCTTGATGAAGTACCTATTCCATCTTTCACCCCAAATTCGTCTTCATGGTTAGATGCTCCATTTTCCATAGAGGAGTTAAAGAGAGCTTCGGAAAACCTCAAAGACTCTGCTCCAGGCAGAGATGAAATTCTGAACATATTCATCAGTCACAATGATGACAATTCCCTTTCCTACTTTCTCTCTCTTATCAATTTATTTCTGGATTCTGGTATTATTCCCCCAGACTGGAAAATCCAAAATATCATTCCCATTTGCAAGAGTAACAAAGATCCTAGTCTAGGTTCAAGCTATAGACCGATTGCTCTCTCTTCTACTCTATGCAAAGTAGCTGAAAGGATGATTAAGAATAGATTAGACTGGTTCGTAGAAAAAAATCAAATCCTTTCCCCTTCGCAGTTTGGATTTAGAAAAGGTAAAAGTACCCTTGATAACCTTTCTTCTCTTGTGACAGATGTTAAATTAGCACTTTCTAAAAACGAATATTGCATAGCAGTGTTTTTAGACATCTGCGGAGCATATGACAATGTTGTCATCCCCATTCTAAAAGAAAAATTATTGGCGATTGGCGTCCCACCCAAATTGGTCCAATTCATTATTAATTTGCTCTCCCAGAGAACTATTTTTGTAGACGGGCCTGGATCCTCTCCCCACGTTAGACACATATTCAAAGGACTCCCGCAAGGGTCTGTCCTAAGCCCGATCCTGTACAATATTTATACTTTCGATCTGGAAAAATCTATTCATTTCATGTGCGATATACTTCAATACGCCGATGACTTAACGTTCTACAAAATATCCCCCAATCTTTTCATCGCAGCGTCAGCAATCAACAACGCTCTTAGAAAACTCTTGGCGTGGTTAAATAGTAATGGCCTTGAACTTTCTCCTTCCAAAAGCAAAGTTGTCATCTTCACCCGTCGTCGAAAGCTCCCAGATATTCAGGTGAGATTTGGCGATGAAGTCATCCCTATCTCTAAGGAAGTTAAGTTCCTGGGAATGTTTTTGGATTCCAAGCTTACTTGGAACACCCATATAAATCATGTTATCACAAAATGTGAAAGCAATATCAATCCACTTAGATTTCTGTCCGGAGTGTGGTGGGGTTCCCACCCAGCATCTTTAAAACTTCTTTACAATGCCCTCATCCGAAGTCATCTTGATTACGGATCTTGCCTGTTTGATTCAATATCTTCTTCAAATTCACATAAATTAGATAAGATCCAGTCAAAGTCTCTTCGTCTTATTCTAGGAGCCATGAAATCTTCCCCAATCAACTCAATGCAAGTAGAATGCTGCGAACCCCCCTTGCATATAAGAAGGAGATGCTTAGCAGAAAAATATATTTTCAAAACATGCTCGATAACATCCCATCCCTTGATTCCTAAACTTCAATCTTTAAAGTATGATGTTATTTCAAATCCATTTTGGAAAAAACATTCCCCCCCCCTTTTCTATGACTGCTATAACTCTTTCCTGGATATACCCACCAACATCTATCGTAACGAATCTCTTCCCTTATACTCGTGTTCCTATGAAAGCCTTACCTTCTATCCCAAGGTTCACCAGTTTATAGGAATAAGCAAAAAAAATATAAACAATTCAGCTCAATCAAATAATGTAGAATTTAACAAAATTATTGAAAACAATTGGCCAAACTATATAAAATTATTCACAGATGGTTCCAAACTCAGTCAGGATTCCCATTGCGGGGCCAGTGTGTATGTTCCACACAGGAAGATGAGTCTCCCACACAAACTTCCCAAAGAATGCTCCATTTTCTCTGCTGAATGCATAGCTATCATAGAAGCACTGCATCTTGTCAAATCGCACAATATTAGAAACGCCCTCATTCTTTCAGATTCGCTTAGCTCACTACAAAAAATATGTTCATCCCCACTCAATTCTAATAGCGATTCCCTAATCTGCTCTATCAGAGACCTCCTGTATTCCATTTCACTATCAAATACGTCAGTGGTCCTGGCTTGGATTCCAGGACACCTAGGTATTACTGGAAACGAAATAGCGGATTCCATTGCTAAGGAAGCCACTGTTCACGGTCCGTTAAATGGTATTCCTGTTCCAGTTAGAGATTATTTCCCTATTCTAAAAAGTAAATACAAACTCCAATGGTCCTCTGAATGGAAAATAGCTTCTCTAACAAAAGGTCATCAGTACTCATTAATACAACCGTTTATTCCTGTCAAGCCCTGGTTTCATAAATACACTTGCATGCCAAAAAATATATTTCCTCCATAACTCGAATGAGACTAGGTCACACTTCTTGTCTTAGTCATCTCGCCAGATTCCATATAGTCAGCTCGCCTTACTGTGATTGTGGGTCAGAGGACACTCTGGACCATAATTTCTTTGAATGTCCTATCAATGACCAATTTCCAAATTTTATGCATGAATTGGTAAAACTTAAAATTGATCTCCCTACTAGTATTCCCTGCCTTCTAAGTCTCAACTCCCCCCAAATTAACAATTTATTAGCAAAATACATTTATAAAAATGGCATTAAAATTTAAGTCATTGGGGATTAAGAACACATTAATTTACACTGTTTAACTTATCTGCTTCAATTTTATTTGCCCAAATATTATATCTTGTTTAAAAGTAACTAATTTTAAGAACAATCTGTACTATTAAAATCTAACTGATTATACATGGCCGAGATCGCCCTTAATGGGCGAAAGCCAAAAAAAAAAAAAAAAAGTGTGTTGGAGTACTTTATTCCATTTTTAACGCAAAATTTAATACACATTCTTTGATCGATTTTTTTCAAAAGTAAAAAATCGAAGAACACACAAAAACGTGACTAACCTTTCCAGTTGTCAAAAATAAACCACTAATACAAAATGGCTGATAATGCTAACATATGATAAACATATGTGTACACACATAACAAAAAAAAATTGATAATCGAATGTACAGAGCCCGCGAAAATTCAAAATTCACCTTTTCTTTTGAACACACCTCGTACAACTCAATTCTTGGTAGAAATAAGCTGTTCATTCATATTGGAAGATTTTAAATAATATATGATGTCAGAGTTGATGTAAACATAAGTTTGGGACTCCCAAGGAAGACACGGTAAGATCAAGTTAACTTTTAATACGTTGAAATACCCATCGGACACGCTGAACACCGCCATATCCGATTGGCAATGTAAAAAAATCATTTCTCTGAATATAAGTAGCTATTCTGGGGAAACTGTTTATGATAAATATGTATATTAAATTTTTTTAAATATACATACACATTATCTGATAAGATGGCACAATTTACAAAAACATTGTTTTGCAATAAACAAAAAAGTAATTACAAAAATAGACTCAGACGGGTCGCGTGCTAATTCACCCTCAGCGCAATGCAAGTATTAGATCACAGTCGCTCGGCATTCTCGAGTTTAAGCAGTTACTTGAGTCGGGTAATGACGAGAATCGAAAAAACAGAAGTATATTTGTTATTTCAGAAGGTGTAATCGCTGCAAGAGTAGCCTGCAATAATTTTTTCATACTAAATATTTAGTTTGTTCTCGAGATGAGCAAAAATTTAATTAATGAATTAAAAATTACTTCATAATCACCACTTTATTAATATATACATATCAACATGTTTCGAAAGCGATGCTATGTATTAATTTTTGTATTCTGTATATTCCTGATACATCGCTTTCGAAAAATGTTGATATGTATATATTAATAAAGCGGCGATTACAAAGTAATTTTTAATTCATTTATTAATAATGATACCACAAAGTGAATACTGATCTTAGAAAAAAATTACAAAAAAATTAATTAATTAAAAATAAACCACTCACGTATTTTGGTTACATATTTATATTTTCCACAAAATGTTAACAATATTACATATAATATATTATTTTAATTATGCATAATCAATAAATTTAATCTTCAAGCATTTTAATCCCAAGAATAATTTGTGTCTGTTATTTGTGTTTTAGGAAATCTCTGGAACAATTATAATCATCGTATGAAATATTAGACTAAAAAGAGCATTTATTTATATCACCCAAATAACATAATAAATAGCATTGTAGACGTGTCTGTGCCCAAAGTAAACTCAATTTAAAATTATGAAATTTTTTTGGAATATTATACCTATTTCTTGAACAGAAAATCAGTATCATTTGACTATCTGGAGTCTAGGAGTCGAGAGATCTTACATAAATTGGCGACAACCATTTTATTTCAAATCATATATATATATATCTGATCAATTTAAAAAGACTACATGAACACCTTTACAGATTGATAAAATATATATTTATGTACATAACAATACGTATAGGTATGTATATGCATATATAAAGAGATTCACATTAGATAGGTACCGTACAGATTTTTTTTTTGTCTACCATTATAATTGATTATGATATTAGAATGTTCAGTATAAGGTTAGAAGTGGTGTTAGTGCGTGCGCAGGAGGAGGGCGCTAGCCACAGCCGCAGCCGCCGGCCGGGGGCGCCGGGGGACCTCCCGAAGAGCCCCCCAAGCCACGGAAGTTGTTGGGGGGCCGTGGGGGACTGTAACAACAAACAAACCATAATATTAGTTAAGCAAGTTAGACTGTGTTGCAAAATCCATCAGTTGACAATCAGCGCCATTTAGATTTTTTGACATTTATTAAACAATTCAGCTTTTGATCAGATTGTGATAAGCTGAAGCACGACTAACGCCATGACGATGATACGATTGTCACATAATTTATTTTTTAATAAAAATCAAGATAATTTGCCACTTTTCTTTTACAAGATATCGATGGGGATTCTTTACTTTGAGAATAATGTTTGGCAATTTTGTTTTCAAGACTTTGAAAATCACATTTCGCAAAAACGTGAAGTTTGTAAATAACCTTAGATTAAAAAAATCATAATAAAGAGCCTTTAAGTTATTTTACACAAAAACTGTACTATATAATGTTATTTAAAAATATATATCCACTTCTGATCATAGCAAGGTCAATATTACAACCAGGTATCTCAGAAATATAAGATTGTCATCTATCGCAAAATCTGTTGTTAAAAATTACATGTAGTTAATAAAAAAAATGTTTAACTATCCATTGTAGTATTGTAACACTATTAAATAGATCTCTAAACTAAAACAATGGAACATTATTTTTTTTTTACATTCACGAAAACAAAATTACGCGCCCATAACTTTTAAAATTCTGACTGTATTTTTGCATAAACAAAATAATTATTATATGAAACAATGATTCTTTTTTTATTAACTTTAACAAATTTTACAAAATATAAGACAAAAAGTTCTGATAAACTACTTTTCAGTAGTTTGACTAACGGGTGCTTGTCATTCAAAACCTTAAAATAAATTTACGGTTAAGGTTCTTACATATATATTTATATAAAATAAAAACGTATGTAAAATAAATCATACATATAATAATATTTCCTAATTATCTAATATAAACAGTTTCTTTCAGCTAGCAATATATTTATTAACTATTTTATTTTATTTTAGCAGGTGACATATTTAAACAGCAAGGAATCATGTAATCTAACGTTCTTTCTACATATTTGTTTGTATGCTTGGGAACCATTATTCCTTCATTAAAATTGAGACGAGTGTCGTAAATTTTCTATATATGTAAAAATCATCACCTCAGCCTAACCGGGACAGACTGCTTTAATAAAAACAGTTTCTTATTGCAAATTGATGACAGAGACTCGAAAACAAAATTTTCTTTTCATCAAGAAACTAAATATTCCCAACGTGAAAAAAAATATATTGAATCCTGCTGCATCATTTTTAAAATATCCATATGTTTGAAGAAAGAACAAGTGCTAGAGCCCTAAGACAATCACATGTAAAATCTTTTAATATTTCAGTTTGTAAAACCTCTTATGGACAAAGAAGTTTTAAATATCCTTAAAGTCGTCCCAAAAATATACACAGTTAATCTTAATATGAATGCTGAATCGGTATCAAATTATGATAATCTTGTAAACTACCTTAGAAATAAAATTAATTCCAATAGCACCACTAAAATTATAACAAAAAATATAAATAACCCAGATTGGATAACCAAAGACCTTATAAAATTAATCAATAAAAGAAATAAACTACATCTGAAACTAAAAAGACAACCAAACAACATATTATTGAAAACAAAACTCTTAAAAGCAAGAAATAACATCACTACCGAAAAACGAAACTTAAAACAAAGGCATTACAGTGATCTTTTTAAAAAATGCGAAAATAACAGTAAAAAAACTTGGAAGTTAATGAACAATATTCTTAAGAACCAATCTAATACTGCGCATAATTTTTGTACTAAATTATTAATTAATAATGAAATAATCACTAACAATGAAGAGATATGCGACAACTTTAACAATTTCTTTTGCAATATTGGCTCCTCCCTAGCTGATAATATACGTAATAAAGTCGTAGATAAACCAACTAATGAAATAACATTAGTACATAATAGTATAGAATCTTTATATCTTAAACCCACAACGGAATTAGAAATAATCAAAATATTAAAATCATTAAAATCAAATGCGAGTGCCGGTTACGATACAATAAATTATAAGACAGTGCTAAGTCTCTCCACGGAATTGGTTCCTATATTATCAAAATTAATTAATCAATGCTTCAAAGAGGGAACTTTTCCAGACGACTGTAAAATTGCCAAGGTGATACCAATTCACAAAGGTGGGCCCAAAACGAACACCTCAAACTACAGACCCATCTCAATCTTGCCAATCTTATCTAAAATTTTTGAACGTGCAATTTACGAAAGATTAAACAATTTTCTGTTAAAAAAATCATTCTTTTATAAAAAACAATATAACTTTAGAAAAAAATCGAACACACTAGCGGCAATAAACGACTTAATCAATAAACTTAGGAGCGGCATTGATGGTGGAAATTATATTTTATCTATACTAGTTGACCTTCAAAAAGCCTTTGATACAGTAAGCCATGATATACTTCTCAAGAAACTTGAGAAAATTGGTGCAGTTGGTTCTGCTCTTAATCTATTTCAATCATATCTTAGTAATAGAAAACAATTCGTTAGCATTAACAATCAAAATAGCAACCACCTTCCAATAAACTATGGAGTTCCGCAAGGATCCATACTAGGACCTTTACTGTTCCAAATTTACATCAATGATATTTCGCAATTAGATATAAACGGTGAACTTTTTCTATACGCAGATGATACTGCAATATTCTACTGGGGTAAAGATCTAGACATCTTACTAGAAAATGCACAAAGTGACCTAGAAAAAATTTACAGTTGGCTCCAATCAAATATCCTAATAATGAACATTAAAAAAACAGGATACATGATTTTAAGCTCAACCCGTAAAATAATTCCTCCTCATGTACCCTTAAAAATTGAAAAAAACGATTTGCAAATCTTGATACAGGAAAAATATCTTGGGCTTATGCATCGATAAGCATTTAACTTTTAAACAACACATACAAAATGTTAAAGATAAAATAACACCCTTGATTAACGTATTTAGCCGGTTATCATATCTATTACCAATTAAATTTAAAAAAAGCCTATATTATAGTCTCGTACACTCACATCTAAATTACTTAATTGAAATCTGGGGAAATGCGTATGAAACATACATTAATGAATTACAGGTAATTCAAAATAAGGTAATCAAAAAATTATTTCACTACGGACCCAAAACATCCACAAAAAATTATATTCGGAAACAAAACTGTTAACATTAAGAAAACTATATGAATACAATATATGTCTACTTATATACAAAATAAATAATAAACTCATACATACAAATACAGAATTTATTAAAACGTCACAAGTACATAAACATTTTACACGACAACACGATAACATACATTTAAACACCATCCATATCAACTATGGTAAGCAATCCATTAGTTACGAGGGAGGCAAATTGTATAATTGCCTTCCAGATGACATTAAAAATGAAAAAGTGTGAGTAAATTTAAAAAAAA
>JAHDVE020003894.1:0-81346 GCA_022606495.2 Halesus radiatus
AGATTTAATAGTCTTGGCCAGTCTAGCCGCCATGAGCGCGGCCTGCAGCTCTAGGCGGGGAATTGATAGCGGTTTGAGTGGCGCCACCTTGCACTTGCTTGCGATGAAGGTGGCTCGCGGCGCGCCTTGCACTTCCTCAACGAAGTAGGCGACGGCGCAGCAGGCTTGCTCGGACGCGTCACTGAAGAGGTGCAGTGTAACGTTGCTCAGCTTGTGTCGGAGTGACCGTCTCGGGATGGACACGCTGCTTTCCCTCAGCAGACTCATCCAGTCCCTCCATCGCTCGGCATGCTCAGGGGCGATGGGGTCGTCCCAGCTGATGCTCGAGCGCCACACGGCTTGCAGTAAAATCTTCGACCGAATAGTGAGGCAGGCGACGAAACCCCCCGGGTCAAAGATTTTCATGATGATGGATAGGAGCTGCCTCTTCGTAGGCCGTGTGGCTTCTTGGGGGCTGACCGCGTCGAGAAAGGTGTAAAGAAATCGGTCAGTCGACGGGTCCCAGACCAGTCCCAGTACGCGCTCCGTCCCCGTGGGTCCGCTGTTGATCTGCACTGCGGCGGTTGCTCGTTCACCGGGGAGAATCCGTGCTATAGCGGCCGGGCTGTTGGAGGCCCAGTTGGTCAGGTTGAACCCTCCCTTTGCAAGGAGGGCCTTCACGCTCTGGACCAGTGCGGCAGCCTCGTGTACGTTATCCACGGCGTCCAAATAGTCGTCCATATAGAATTTGGAACGGACGGCTGCTGCGGCGGCGGGGTGCTCGGTTTCGTAGTGCCCGGCCACTCTGTCTCGCACGTACTGGGCACTGCTGGGGGAACACGTCGCCCCGAACATCATAGATGTCAACTGGTACGTCTCTGGGTCCCGTGTGCCCGGCGACCTCCAAAGGTACAGCTGGGAGGGCTGGTCCTCTCTCCTGATGTGGATGCGCAGGAACATCTCTTGTATATCTGCAGCGATGGCCACATTTCCCTCTCGGAAGCGAAGGAGGTTCCCCAGGAGTGAGGACAGCAAGTCAGGGGCGGTCATCAGCTGGTCATTCAGAGACGTCCCTCGGCATCGGCTGGCGGCATCAAAGACGATTCTGATTTTCCCCGGCTTGTTGGGATTTGTCACCGCGAAGTGAGGAAGGTACCACTTTCGCGGGGCAGGTAATGATGCCTCGTGGGTTGAAAGCTTCCTGGCGTAGCCTTTGGCGACAAGTTGTGACATCTTGTCGGCGTACGCGGCCGCCAGGGTGGGGTCCGCCGCCAGCTTCTTGTCGAGAGATTGGAGCCGCGTCAGTGCGCACTGCCGGTTGTCGGGTAGCACGGTTGTCGGGTCTTTCCACAGGAGTCCGGTTTCCCACCTCCCGGTAGCGAGGGGGCGGGTGGTCTCTCCCATCATCGCTAGTGCCCTTGCGTCTTGAGCATTGACCCGAGCTGCTGATGTAACGCCGAGGGAGTCGATGGCGAAGTTTGTCCTCACCAACTCCCTCAAGCGGGCGTCCGCGGCGGTCTCTGCTTGCAGGGCCAGAGTAGTGGCTGGGTCGTCAGCGCCAGGGTTTATTCCCCCGTGAGCGATCCACCCTAAAGCGGTCCGCGACACTATTCGCGTAGTGTTGTCCTCACGGACCTCTCTTGATACAATCAGGTGGGCGTTGTCTTGCCCGATCAAGAGCTTCGGGGTGATGCGTCGTCCTGGCACTTGCTGCTCCGGCAGGTTCAGCTCGGCTATGGTGCTCGCGGTGATGGAGAAGGTCGTGTTCAACCCGGCGCCTCTGATGGTCAGCGTCACGCGTCGGGAGCGGGCGTCGGAGGTGCACATGCCCTTTGCTCCGTGAAGCCGTACGGCACGGACCGGACCGCTTGCACCGGTCAACATCGCGATCTCGGCGTCGACAAGGGTCACGGTAGAGCCTTCATCTAACAGCGCGAACACTGACACTTCACTCCCTGCGGGCCCGCGAAGCACAACCGGCACAATTTTCAGCAGTACGCTATCGTCTGTATTTCGGCGTCATAAGTTTACTTCACCCACAACCGGCTCCGTTTTTCGCGCTTCATGGAGCAACCGATGGTGGGGATGCCGGCACTCCCCCACCCCGCACCACACTTTCACTTTGCACTCCCTCGAGTGGTGTCGACCGAGGCACTTTCGGCACAGGTTACTTGCGCGCACGGTCTCCCAGCGGAGGGCGACAGATTTCCCGGCGAATACCGCACAATCCCGAATGGCGTGGAACTTATTGCACTGCGCACAATTGTCACTTCGCACTGTCGCCCTTTTCCCGGCTGAAGACCGGTGGGCAGAGTCGGTCGCGGCACGCTTCCTGGGTTCGGGCGTAGCCGCGCTCGTCGGGGGCGCGGCCGCCGCGTTCACTAACACTTGTTCGCGGCGCCCTCGATTCGGTCGAACCGGGTCGAGCATGCCGCTAATCGGGATCACTTTCGCGACGCTTCGCAGGAACATTGAGAGCTGCAGTAGTGTGGCCGGGGTGGATTGGCCTAGCTGGCGCAACTCGAGCAGCCAGGACATCCTCAGGGTGCAGGGCATCTTGGCGGTGACGTCGGCTAGTAGGGCGGGGTTGGTGAGGTAGCCCTCCGTCCTCGAGTCTCGCAGGGAGGCCACCAAGTTCTGGACCGTCCCAGAGAAGTCGGCGATCTCCTCGAGTGAAGCTTCCGCTGACAGGTGCGGCAGCTTCTTCACCTTATTTAGCATAAGGTTGGCGATGGATCCTGAGCCACCGTACCGCGTCTCGAGGGTGGCCAGGATCTCTGGGACCTGTTCGGGATCCAGCAGGAGGGAGTAGACAGCCTCCCGGGCCCTGCCTTTCAGCGCGCGCTGCAGTCTGATGAGGTTCTCGCTGGGTGTCAGCCTGCAGGTGTTGGTCGACTGGTGGTACTGCGCTATCCAGGCAGGCCACTTGAGGGGGTCCCCGGAGAACGTGGGGAGGTCCTTGGCTGTAGATTGTCGAGCAATGAGGGCAGTCATCCGGACATCCTCCTCGACGGACGGGCGGGGGCTCTCTGGTACGCGTGTCGATCGGATCGCCTCGGCAATCATAGCGCCGATCAGTGCCACGGTAGGGTCCTCGCCCTGCTGGACCCACTCTCTGGTATGCCGGGCAGTCTCGTCGGCGGTAGGCTGCGGCGGGAACAGCGGCGAGTAGCTGGGATGCCCGATGTTGACGGGCTGGGACCCCGCGTGCAACTGCGAGGTAGACGGCTCTGCATAGGGCTGCGCGTAGAGTGGGCGGGCTCGTGGCTCGGCGTACGGCAGCGGCTCGGCATACGGCAGTGGCTCGGCGTAGCGTCCGGCCGGCGCTGCGGGGCAAGGGAGCACAGCGGGGCCGAACGTTGCAGCGGGGAGGGGGTACCCCTCAGCCGGGGCTCGCACAGCGCGCGCCTCTGCGTCGGTCATCTGTACTCGCACCGGCTCGGGGATTGGCTGCACAGCTGCGGGGACGTCCTGCTTGGCAGGCTGCATGGCCGACAATAGCGCGGCGAGCTGCTTGGCATGCTGCTCCCTCAAGGCGCGCATCTCCCGTTGTAGCTGCCTCACGGTGTCCTCTGTGGTGGAGGAGTTGTTCTCAGCATCGGAGGACTGCGCAGTGGTGGGTGTGGGCGCGGCACCGAGCGCAGCGCCGAGCGCAGTGCCGGGCGCCGGGCCGAGCGCAGCGCCGAGCGCAGCGCCGAGCGCCGGTCCGAGCGCAGGTCCGAGCGCAGGTCCGAGCGCAGGTCCGAGCGCAGGTCCGAGCGCAGGTCCGAGCGCAGGTCCGAGCGCAGGGCCGAGCGCAGCGCCGGGCGCAGGTCCGAGCGCAGGTCCGAGCGCAGGTCCGAGCGCAGCGCCGAGCGCACCGGCGGGAGCAGCGTCGGGCGCAGGGGCGGGCGCAGGGGGGGGTGGAGCAGCGGCAGACGGCCCGGCGGCAAGCCACGTGGCGGCAGGCCACGCGGCGGCAGGCGGCGCGGCGGCGATCGCAGCGGCGGGCACAGCAGCGGGCACAGCGGCGGGCACAGCGGCGGGGACAGCGGTGGACTCGGGCTGAGACTCCGAGCTCGAGGCTCCTCGACGGCTACGACGTGCAGGCATCTCGGCACGTACAAGGCACGAAGACGTACAGACGTCGCTTGTAGTCGAGAAGGCGTGCAGACGTCACTGAAGGCGAGAAGGCGAGAAGGCGTGCAGACGTCACTGAAGGCGAGAAGGCGTGCAGACGTCACTGAAGGCGAGAAGGCGTGCAGACGTCACTGAAGGCGAGAAGGCGTGCAGACGTCACTGAAGGCGTGAAGGCGAGACGACGTCACTAGTAGTCGTGAAGGCGTGAAGTAGATCCTGGCTCAAGAAGGACCATGTACGGGACAAGATCTGTAAACTCTTGCCGCACGTTTTTAGAAGAAGATCAGGCTGGCCACTTCGACGCTTCAGAGCAGGGTAGGAAGGAAGGGCGAGATGCCTTGAAAAAGGCAAACGATTTCTTGCAAGGAGGTGGTGAGGGCGAAGAGAAAGTCACGGTCGGTTTTCAGGCCGGGTGAAGATGCAGGCGAAGTAGGTAGAAGGCGTGTTGAATCCGTGAGAATACTCTGCCTTTTAGAAATGCACTCGTCGTTCAAGTACTTCGGTGCGATACCGTGCGGCGAATCGGGCAGTTTGAACTCGTGAATATTTCGCGAGCTGCCGTAGACTCTGTCAACCTTGGATCGACTTGATCAAAAAATTAGGATGTCAATCACGACCTTCTGCTTGAATTGAGCCTATTGCAATCTTCACCTATTTTTTATTAAAGCAACCAAAATTATTACAAAGGATGTCATGGGGGTCAAAGTAGGACAGGTAATACTTTGCCGTCAATTTACAAAAAAATGCATTGTACAAACATAAAATAAGTAAGTTTACTCGATTACGCGGGCGCTAATGAACAGATCAGAAAAGATTGTTTATTTAGATCAGTCACCGCGGCCGCAGGAATCGCTCACAAAGACAGACAATTTTGGTAGAACAATAATTTTGAAAGGTTTTTGTGGATCAGAGGGGCTCGACCAATGAGAGCCCGCTCTGTTTCGGGACCGTCGCCGGGAGCGACCGTAGGGGAGGCGGGGGTCGGAGAAATGTCCCGTTAGCACCCAGTAGCGTCTCGGGACGAAAACGAGGTTCAGGGGCGTAGGAAAAAGAAAACGATGACGTGCACTGTCATCATCACTTCTTCGAAAACCCCGGAACTACGCTTGTCGAAAGCCAATATGTACTGAAATGGGGCGTTTGCACAAATCCTCTTTTTGTGCAAACATAACAAGGTAGGGATGCGTATCTAGTCGCTTCTATCAGGTTAAAATTAAAGTCGGGCGTTGCACAATTAATTATTTGTGCAGACAAACAAACAAGACAGAGACGCGTATCTAGTCGCTTCTCACACTCTCTCTCGTTTGTGGTCAGGTCGTCTGTTATGAGCCTGACAGTACTACATGCCAGCTTGATCGAGAACGTATCGAGTCGTCTCTCGTTCGAAACTGCACGAACTCAGTAGTTGATTTCGTATCTAGTCGTACCACCTACTGAGTTATGTACTGGTTGATGTTATGCAAATGGAGGGTATTACAAACTTTGATAGTCACGTCTGGTATAATTTGATTCAATTGATCGTGCATGTCCCGACCTTTTTTACAATTCACTTCCGTGTTCACTGAAAACACTACATTGTTGTAACTAACTAACCATCACGCCGTTTCACCGCAGAGGTAGGCAGAGAGGACGGATCGCCAAACAACTCGATCTTGACATACACTTCTTGCTTCATTCACATTCATACATCATCTCAAACATTCTCTTCCGTTATTCCGACTTCTGACATGGCCCGACTCCAATATTTGATTCACTTGATCGTGCCATGTCTTCCTCGGGCATCCCCTGCTTTTTCTTCCATTCACATTTGCGGCATATATTCTCCTTATACTACTTTCTTCGTTCATTCGCTCTATATGCCCAAACCATCTAAGCGTCCCTTTCTTAATCTTGCTCATGACGCTTACATTAGCCTTGCATTCTTTACGAATCTCAATATTTTTCACACGATCTCTATCGTTTTATCACACTTTCGTCTCAGAGATCTTATTTCTACAGCATTCAGTTTACTTTCATTCTTCCTCTGCCAGTTCCATGCTTCACTGCCATATAGCAGGGTTGGTATCAGCACTCCATTGTGGACTGATATCTTCGCTTCTTTGGACAACTTTTTGTTTGCGCCAACCGTGTTCAGTCCTCCGTTTAATGGAGTTTCCTGCATTCACTATCCTGCATTCACTATTTCAATATCCCTATCAGTCTTTCCACCTCTCGTAAACATGCTTCCCAAATACACAAACTCATCGACCAGCTCCAAGTATTCATCATTCACAACTATATTGCACACTGTTTTCACACTCTCTCTATCAAACACCGTGACTTTAGACTTACTTACATTCATAGTTGTAAACGATGAATGCTTGGAACAGGTGGATGAGTTTGTGTATATGGATAGGTTTACGAGAGATGGAAAGGCTGATAGGGATATTGAAAGAAGTGTGAATGCAGAAAACTCTATTAACGCAGGACTAATCATGGTAGTTGCTAATAAAAAATATTTCAAAAGAAGTGAGGCTAGCAGTCCACAATGGAGTGCTGATACAAACCCTAATGAATGTTATTGAGACATGGAACTGACAGAGGAAGAATGAAAGATGAATGCTGCATGCTAATACCATGTATAACCATGTTAAAAATGTGTAAATCCGGAAAGAATGCAAAGCCGATGCAAGCGTAATGGTTAAAATTAAGAAAGGGACGCATAGATGGTTTGGGCATATAGAACGAATGAGAATATATGATGCGGAAGTGAATTGTAAAAGAAGTTGCCCGTAGAAGACACAGCATAAATAAGTAAATCAATACTCGAGTCGAGTATTGCCAAGAGAATAACAGAAGAGTATATATGAGACGATGCATGAATGCAAATGAAGCAATGTGTGCCGAGTTGCGTGGCAGTCTATACTGTCTGTCTATCGCTACGTAGAAACGACGTGACGGTTTGCTAGTTGATATGGTTAGAAATTTGGATACATACATTACATGCGTATATATTTTTTTTGGATATTTAAAGGGAGGGGTTTATTGACACACTTTATAGCAAATGTCTAATCCGAGACGGGTATTTTTAGGATAAGAATATTGCATTGGGGCATGTCTTCTATGTTATCTCTGTTAATAATAACTTTATCTCTATACGCATTGACGTAGACACCACTAGAGGCGCTGCACAATACCAAGCAATCATAATATTAAAACGGACTCAATGATAACAGGAATAGGAATAATGCTGTAATAATTTGTTTGTTAACACTTCTTGCTGGTGCAGTCAGTCAACTGATTTGACATGTCTCTAAATATTTGAACATCTCTATAAATATACTAAATGCAGAATTCATATTTTAACCATTCCAATAATTAAAATATAAGGTATTTATCGAACGCAACAGCAAAAATATGTTTTGTCAAAAATTGGAAAAAATTTGTCAATATAATTGCCGAGTGGTACGGGGTTCCGCTCACCGTGCTACGGTGCGCGGTCGTCAGTAGTAGCCAACGGTCTTCCGACTGTAATGGACGAATCATGCGTTTTCAGTAATTATGCAAATTACTTATGTAAATTATGCGAAATTAATAAAATGATTTACGTAATAAATGTACACTGAGTGTACAGCACCGGAGCTCGAGGGATTTTCTAGCACTGTAAGGGTTAAAAAAAAACAAACATTCCCGCGTAACGAATGACCCGACAAGGTTAGAATTCACCCTTCTGCAGTCATTACAGTAGGGAAATGTTGCTCATGCATCGATGGAGAACACTTATCTAGCAGAGGATTGAACACGTGAAACCTGACATCTGTTTACATAAATGACTTGCATTTATTATGAACTTTTTTTTATATGAATACCGCACAAGAGTCCCAACAGCTCCCAACCGTCTGGAGCCAGTGATAACTATGGCATCCCCAATTGGGGGAATGTTGTAAGGCTGAAGTTATTGGGGAGGGGAAGGAGAAGAGGAAGGTGGAGAAATACCTGGCTATTCAGATCTGGTCCCCAAACACGGCTAAAAGCCATTTCAAGCAACGTTTCAATTTCGAATGGTGGTCTTTCACCGGGGCGATACTGAAAGTATCTTCCACTCCGGAACGTGCGCAAATATACTATATATTATTTTTAAATGAATTAATTGTGAAACAGTACAAATTAATTAAATAAAATTTACTTGTGCACGCCGGGATTTGAACCCGCAACCTTCATATACGCAGTCGAGAGCCATACCCCTTGACCATGGAGGCCGTCAACTAATTGAATTAGCCTGCGTCACCCGGTGTTATGAATGCGTTGGAGTAAAGCTTTGAGGTTGTGATGTGCTACCCCTACCACTACCCCTCGGAGTCATGTCAGAAGTCAGAATAACAGAGGAGAATTTATGATTTCTAATTTTGAAATTCACAACTCATGGTGGAATTCCATTTTAATATGAATTTTTTTATTAAAAAACCTTTGTAACTTACTTCCACTTTTTACTTTAGACCGGACAGGTTTCACCCTATCACGGGCATCTTCAGACTGTCTGAAAACTTACCAGTCGGAAGATGCCCGTAATAGGGTGAAACCGGTCCGGTCGAAAATAAAAGGTGGAAGAGAGTTAGAAAGGTTTTTCAAAAAAAAAATCACACAAGAATGTATGAAACGATGTATGAATATGAATGAAGCAAGAAGTCCATGCCAAGATCAAGTTTTTTGGTGGTCTGTCCTCTCTGCCTAACTGGTGATGTGTCTTTCCCCATTTATATTAAAATTCCCACAATATTCCTCAAAAATAAATTCACAGGAATTTACCCATCACTACTTGCGGGATAAAGAAAATAATCTCAGTATCGCCCTGGAGAAATACCACCGATCACAATCGAAATTTTGCTTTCAACGGCTTTAGCCACCATGTTTAGTGATCATATCTGAACATCCGGGTACCTACTTCCCAACCCTTCTCTTCCCCTCAGTCATTCGACACACCCCAACCAATCGGTGATACTGTATTCCCACTGTAACCCGTAGACAGCTCGAACTCTCGGGCGGTGTTTGCACGAAAAATAATATTTTAAAATGGTAGTCTTTATCATTTTTGATAAGGCCAAGCCCATCTAGTATTCTTTATTGAAATACCAGAATTATCAGCATTTCGTATCTCAACTTCCATATTCCTAAGTAAACAAAAGCAAAGCTAAAACCACATTTTTACAAGAAATATAAAAAAAAATTACAGAACGACGCAACAATTATTGATTATATGAAAAAGGGAATTTATTTATTATTTTAAAGAGGCAGATTCTGGTTTACGTGGTAGAGCGGTTACGGTCTTCGGCTAGGAATCCGGAGGTGGAGGATTAAAATCCCGGCGTGCGCAACTAAATTTTATTAGATTAATTTGCGTCAGTTCACAATTTATTAGTACGTTTACGGTATTTTCCAGAATAGTAGATACTTTCAATATCGTCCTGGGGAAAGACCACCATTCAGAATCGAAACATTTAAAATGGCTTTAGCTGTGTTTTTTTTTTATATGAATGCCGCACAAGAATTCCAACTGCTCCCAAACGTCTAGAGCCAGTGAGACTATGGGATCTCCAATTGGGGAAAGTTGTGAGGCTGAAGGTATTGGGAAGAGGAAGGAGAAGAGAAAGAGGAAGGTGAGGAAATACCAATTCAGATCTGTTCACCAAACACGGCTAAAGGCCATTTCAAGCAACTTTTAATTCTGAATGGTGGTCTTTCACCAGGGCGATACTGAGAGTATCTTCCACACTGGAATGTGCGCAAATATGCTATATATTATTGTTAAATGAATTAATTGTGTAACAGCACAAATTAATTAAATAAAATTTGCTTGCACACGCCGGGATTTTAACCCGCGACCTTCGGATTCATAGTCCAGGGCCTTACCCCTCGACCATGGAGACCGTCAAACGTTTGGTGACCAGATCTACTTTCCCACCTTCCTCTCCCCCCCCCCATACCCTTCAGATTCACAACATACCCCAATTGGAAATGCCCATAGTCTCACTGGCTCCAAACGGTTCAGAAGAGTTGGAACTCTTGTGCGGTACTCATATATATATATAAAAAAAAAATTAAAAACCTTACATTATTTGAATTCCTCCTACTACTATGTGGGAGGGTAAAAAGATGGAGAAAAGGAAAATAGAGAAGTACGGTCAATAAACACGGTTAAAGCCATTTCTAGCAACTTTTCTATTCTGAATTTCTAAACTCTGCACAGGAGACCTTAAGGAAAATAATATTTCTGAGGGCCTACGTCATCTTTGAAGATGCTGTGAGGAGTTTATTATTATGTTCTGGGCAGGAAAAAGGTATGAAGGGTAGATAGGAATCTGAGGAGCAGTGTATCCCAGAGTGACGGACGTATTAATAAATCCACCGGAGAGGTCAAAGGGTCTCCCTTAACCGGCCTCTCCTAATCCGGCCCACCATGCGGGCTGGTGAACACACGCATCCAACAAACCCGGACACCTCTGTGAAATCCCCTGGCGTAGCGAAGCACTCGGGGTTACCTATGGCAGAGGCGCTGGTTATCCAATAAATGGTTCCCGGCGATACTCATACCCGCCTTCACAAATTAAAAGCGAACGTTGGTCTTTCACCAGCGTTATAAAGAGAGCATCTTCTACAGTTATCAGACAAATCAGAAAACTTATCACCGCTGGTGATCTCCGTAAATATGTGAATACCAGTTTTAATTTGTTTAACCATTTTAACGCTATGCTTAAATGCCCACCAGACGAGCGGGCGGCCCAGTAGTGTGGCCGACGTAAAAAATATATTTACCGAGTTTTTATTTTTTTACTTGGCAATAATGGCAATACTCCTTGTCTCCGCTGAGCGAAGCGGTCTTGAAATTTGAAATTTCGCTTTGGGAATCGCGCTTTATTTATCGTTAAGCAATTTCCAAAGTGAAATTTCAAATTTCAAGACCGCTTCGCTCAGCGGAGACAAGGAGTATTGCCGTTATTGCCAAGTAAAAAAATAAAAACTTTGTTAATATATTTTTTCAGTAGGCCACACTACTGGGCCACCCGATCATCTGAAAGGCACTTTATTTTGCAAGTATGTATATAAATTGCTACAGATATTGAGGTTTTAAATTTAAAAAAGTGTGGTATTCAATAAAAATGCAATAACTTGGACAAATATCAATCAATTTTAATGATTTATTTTTTTATATTATACAAATAAAGAATGTAATTTTACGAATATTATAGTTCTAATTAAAAAACTACACATTAACAACTAGAAAAATATCAAAAAATATAAGATTATTTCACTTCACAATTGTGTTTTCCCATGTAATCCCTTTTTACAGTGAGCGCATATGAGATTGGATCGCCTTATCTCATTTGCTTTGCTGCACACATTCATTTATGGGAACAAAGGTCTCGTCGTCCGTAGTGCCGATGTCATTTGATACATTACGATCAACCGCAGTAGAACTAACTTCCGACATGGTGAAAAATATCCATTCTCTTTAGGGTCTATTTATTTTAACAGGCTAAACAATAAATACAGTTATCAAGACACGCGCCAACCGCAATGTACCACACTCAAATTGAACACGTGCTCTCCCTAGGATGACAAAAAGCACACAAAAAAATACAGTTTACGTAACTAAAGCTTACAGCGCGATGGCGCTGGGCTGCATTCTAACGGTTAATCCGTCTATGCCACATGCCAAAACAACCTAAGTATCTCTTTTCTGAGCTTATTTATCAAACTGACATCAACCTTGTATTGTTTTCTGATCTTCATTTTTATAATACGGTCATACACGTCTATGCCTAAGGAATAACATTTAGTAAAATTAAAAAGAATATATAGATGTTAAGTCTTTTACAAAATTAATATGAATTACACACTGATAGAGTAATACTTCTACAAAATTCCTTCAGAGAGAACCGTTACAAATTTATGTGATTATTGCACAAGAATCCGAACTGCCCGGACCCTGTGGGATTATGGCATCCCCAATTAGGGTATGTCATGAAGTTAGGAAAAGTACCCTACTATTCAGATCTGATCACCAAACACGGTGGTAAAGCCATTTCAAGCAATATTTGTTTCTGAAAGGCGGTCTTCAATCAGGATAATACTGAAAGGATCTATCTACACAATTTGACATAGTTCAAATATGGTAAAAATCACTCAAATTAGAATATGACAGGATGTTCAAAACAAAAAAAGGACTGGTCAATTTCAAATCTGACTGATAATAATTCATTTTTAATTGGTTTAAACTTGTTTCTACAATATAATATGTTGTTAGAATTGTTTGTTCTACATTCGAATATAATTACGTGGACTAAAATTCAAATTTGACAAACTTTTAAATAAAAAGCACAACTATATTCCATTTTTAAATGTTTAAAACTTGTTTCACAATATAATATTGTTAGAAGCGTTTGTTCTACGTCCAAATATAAATTACTTCCCAAATATAAACTACAAAATTTCAAATGACAGAAAGTTTTTCACTCACGTTCGAATTTTGAAAATGAATAGCATTTATTATTTACATTAGGATGTTGTTAGAATCGTTTGTTCTGCGTTGAATATAATAATTAGAATCTTTTGTTCTATTTTGAATATAATTATGTCCGTACATAATCGCTTAAAGCCCACTCTGGGAAGATTTATGTGCAGAGTTTATATTGTTGATCCAGGACGCGCCCTGGAGCAGTTTGGTCGCCATGGAAACAGCTAGGTTCCTGGGATAACAGGGAAGAGAAGTGTACCTGTAAAATCGAACGCCGTGCACGTTTTTCCCGGAACTGACAAGCGACGTACTCAGAAACAGGGTTGTCAGTTGCCAGTTAAAAAATGCAAGAGGACATACTGTCAACGTGTCACTGTGTAAGAGGAAATAGGTAATTTTAGCACATATTTTTTTTTAATTTTTGCCTTCGTATTTTATTTCGTACTTAAAGTATATTTATGTACAAAAAGTAGGACAATTTATTATGAAACCAGGAAGTGTTTTTATATAAACAAAAATATATAACACACTTATATTACGAAAGAAAATATTATCAACGAATATGTGCTAAAGCGACATATTTTGTCATAAATTGAGCTAGGTATTTAGATTAAAGATAACAATGAAAATATTCGCCATATCCTTAAAATGATTGTGTTGTTGAATATTAGGACGGTCACTGAGTGAACAATTGTGTACATTTCGTTCCTTATTCGTCAACTGAACAATATTCACGGCATTATAGAATTAATGAAATAGAGGATATAGGGAGGGCGGTTTTGAATCTACGGAGGTCATTTTTTCAAGCGGGAAAGAAGAGCATTTCCTCCTTTCTTGATAACCCTAACTCTGGTAACCCTAACTCTGAAAGTACAGCGAGCAGGACCGTGCCGAAAACAACAAATTCACCATTATATCAAACCTGATTCGACTTACTGTAGTGTCCAGCGGACGCACGAAACACTCTTTTTTAATCACATAAAACAAAATCACAGCTTTTTCATCGCAGATATGCGAATAAACACAAAAACTTCAGCACAACGCGCACTGCACGAACAACTTCCTAGAATCGGCCATTTGTAAATTTACCTGTCACGTGATGTTACTAGTTGCGCGCCGGAGGGAAAAAATACAACTAAAATCGTGAGACTTCCTCACATACATTACGTCGGGCTCTGGAAAGAATGAAACAATACATAGAACGTACGTTTATTACATTTATTATCACAATAATGCTGTGTCCCTTTTTTACACACATAGTTATCATACTAACAAATGAAACAAATGATATACGTATGTCGCTTCCTCCATAGAAAAAACTACTTTTATCATTCACCTCCCTCACATGTATTAAAAAAGTGAAACAAAACATAAAACGTACGTTAAACATACCACATTATCAAAAAAATGCTCCGGCTCTTTCTCACACCGAAATTGAGAATGGTAATAAATGAGACAGACGGTATACGTATGTCTAAATTCCTTATCAAAACAACTCATCGACACAAGGCAAATAATAAAAATTAACAAGAATAAAAAAGTTCAAGTAACGTATTGATTCAAAATTAGTTTAACAACTTTTTGAAATGAACTTTTTACTTGCTTTTTTATCTAATGGTGCCTCTACATGATGGCCGTTGATGGGCCATCACCTGGCCGATGCGATGGGAAGGTGATGGCCGGCGATATTTGCAACACCACTACATGATGGCGAGGTTCAGTTCTACTTGCAACGTGCTTCCGGATGGACGTACCGCTGCGGCAATATATTTGGTTGAAAAACGAAATGATTAGTTTTATTAGTAAGTATATACGCAATGACATTAAAAACGAATGATGTGTAAATGTAATTTTATGATATTATATGCCAATAATATCGTAAAATTAATTTCGGATATTCAGGAAATGTAATATTTTTTTTTAAATATATTTGTTGTTATTGTTTGGTTTTTCCTCTCTTCCAATAACTCTAGCCGAATAAAAATAGGATATAAATGCAGACATATTTATTTTAAAATACTTATTTACTTAATTTAAATACAATATTTGGAGGGCCATAATTTACAAAAATACCTATTTTGCGTTTATTTTGGTATTTGGAATTTCATATACATTCATCAAAGGATGAATTTTATAGTTTCATCACATGCCCAAACTACTGCAATTACGTTGAAAAATGTTTCGAAGCTATGAAAATATTACTAACTAGGACGTCGCCTTCAAAGCACGTGCAAGCGGATACTGAAATAAATATGTCTACGTTTATATCCTATTTTTATTCGGCCAGAGTTATTGGAAGAGAGGAAAAACCAAACAATAACAACAAATATATTTAAAAAAAAATATTACATTTCCTGAATATCCGAAATTAATTTTATGATATTGGGTAGCAAGTTGTCCAAAGAAGCGAAGTTATCAGTCCACAGTGGAGTAGTGATACCAATCCTGATATAAGGCAGCGAGGTATGGAACTGGCAGAGGAAGGATGAAAGTAGACTGAATGCTGTAGAAATGAGATCTCTGAGACGAATGTGTAGTAAAACCATGTATGATCGTGTGAAAAATGTTGAGATTCGTAAAGAATGCAAGGCTGATGTAAGCGTTGTGAGCAAGATCGAGAAAGGGACGCTTAGATGGTTTGGGCATGTAGAGCGACTGAACGAAGAGAGGAGTGTAAGGAGAATATATGACGCGAATGTGAATGGAAGAAGAAGCCGGGGACGTCCGAGGAAGACATGGTACGATCAAGCGAATGAAATACTTGAGTCAGGCCATGTCAGAAGTCGGAATAAAAGAAAAAAATGTATTAGACGTTGCATGAAAGCGAATGAAGCAAGAAGTGTATGCCAAGATCGAGTTGTTTGGAGGTCCGTCCTCTCTGCCTACCCCTGCGGAGAAACGGCGTGATGTTTAGTTGGTTAGTTAGGTAGCATATAATATCATAAAATTACATTTACATATCATTTGTTTTTAATTTCATTGCCTAATATACTAATAAAAACTAATCGTCTCGTTTTTTAACCATATATATTGCCGCAGCGGCACATTAATCAGGAGGCACGTTTAAAATAGAACTGAACCTCGCCATCGTGTAATAGCGTTGCAAATATCCCCGGCCATCACCGACCCATCGCATCGGCCAGCTGATGCCCCATCGTGTGGAGAGGGCATTACGGATAATTAAATATGCACGTAAAAAGCTTACTACACTTTGACAAATAATATCCATTAAAAAAGGAAACAAGAATCAAAATGTTTAAGTAATATATTGATTGTAAATTAGTATCAAACCCAATTGAAACGTCTTTTTGACTTACTTGTTAAATACATTATGAAAATGATCCGTCTTTATCAGTTGTGAGTGTGCGGATACATTAAAGAAAGATCTGTTAAAAAGAGAACAAGAATAAAAAAGTTACTAGAAATGTATTGACTAGAAATTAGTATCTGATGTGACTGAAATGATCTTTTCACTATATTCACTATATTATGAAATACGTTCTATCTGATACGTTAAAACTAAGAGCTGATAAAAAGAGCAACAAGAATAAAAAAGTTGTAGCAATGTATTGATAAGAAATTCCTTTCGTAACAAATTGATATTACTTTTATATTAGTTTTTTTAAACTGTAGTTGAAAAATATGTTCCATCTTCGTCAATTGCTAGCTGCGGATACGAACAGAAAAATAAGATCCATTAAAAAAGACAACAGGAGTAAAAAAGATATTAGTATGCCTAGATTATAAAATAGTGTTATTAAGAAATGGAATGACTCTTTTACTTATTTATTAAACTATTTTTGCAAATGTGTTTTGTCTTTGTTAGACTTGAATGTAAAGATACAGTAAAAAGGAGATAAGTCATTCAGCATTCGTTTTCTGTACGCGAGACGTAGAATAATATTTTTTTTTGCAAATAAAAACATTCAAATTTCGAACGTTTATTCCAAAATGGCCGCGGGGTATCATAACATACATAATAATTATATGAAAACAAACCCACAATATTATTATCGATTTTATAGGTAGACCTGGCTACTAGTGATGAGTCGTTCATGAACAGCCGTTCATTTGTGCCGACTCTAGCGATTAGTCAAGACCTCATGACTCATTTTGTTAAGAACGAGGATCACCGCAACAGCTCAACATTTTCGTACGAAGACTCAATTGAGCGACGGCACATCTTAAAAACCGGCACGGCCGACTCATTTTGATGGACCGTGAGCGTACGACTCCTGGTAAACCGTACCGCGGCACAATTGAGCTATGTACCTCATTTTGGCAGGAATAGTAACATTCCACTTCAAAATGACCTTGCAAACCTGGCGGTCAGCCGCATGACGTCCAGGAAATCTTTTAGTACTTCTATCACGACACTCCCTCGAAGGAAGAGTCGTGGGGAACTCGATGGAAAATCTCGGACGTGTAAAATAAGTACCTTTATGGTAGACCCTACTATTAAATCGCTCGGGTTCTCTCTCCCTCGGAAGACGTGGACCTCATTAAGCCGCATCCGGTGCATAGCCGTTGTGCGAATATGATTCATAAATGGGGCCTAAATGATTCCGAGCTGTGTGGTTGTTAACATATTCAAAGAACAGAGCACATTGTAGAAAAATGTCCATTTAATCAGTTTCCCTATACCGTGTGGCTCCTCGGTGTTTGGCGGTAGATACAGAAATTCAAACGTTAAAAATTAAATTTCATACGAAATTTTGATGTTATCAAAAAAATTATTTTATTAGGTTAGACTTTAAACATGAATAAAAAAATGTACTGGAGTTCCTTATTGAAGAAAAAAAAATCTCCATACAAATTGTCCTTCTGAGAGGTATCGTTCAGTACGGATGACGTCATGTGCACCTCCGCCTGCTACCTCTCGGATTCTGTCCGTTTTGGCAAAGTTTGAAAAATAATTTAATTATGAAAACAAACTTAAAAAAAACGTTTATTTAAGTTTGAAGGTGAATATTGATAAAAAAAATAATAATAGTTAAAAAAATAAACTCAAATTTCCATTTGTTAATTTCACTAGGAATAAAACCGTCTCCAAGTTAACTTTTCTTTCATCCGAACACTTAATTATTTTCCAACCGGTTTCGCTTAGCCCAAGCTTCGTCAGGGTAAAATATAAACTAATAAACATTAATGAAGAATTGTCATATGAAAGGTAATTACAATAATAATATTTTATGCAGTGTCATCCTCATTGTTGATACATTGGTTCCTGAGGGTATTTTTCACAAAAACGGCGCTATAAAAATCATCCAAGTGTTGTAATTATTTTTTATTGTTACCAAGAATATTTTTTTATTTCGGAATAGACGGCCTCCGTGGTCGAGGGGTAAGGCTCTCGACCACAAATCCGAAGGTCGCGGGTTCAAATCCCGGCGTGAGCAAGTAAATTTTATTTAATTAATTTGTGCTGTTTCACAATTAATTAATTTTAAAATAACGCATAGTATATTTGCGCACGTTCCAGAGTGGAAGATACTCTCAGTATCGATCGCCCTGGTGAAACACCACCATTCATAATTGAAACGTTGCTTGAAATGGCTTTTAGCCGTTTTTGGTGACCAGATCAGAATAGCCAGGTATTTCCTCACCTTCCCCTTTCCCTTCTCCTTTCCCTTCCCAATACCTTCAGCCTCACAACATTCCCCAATTGGGGATGCCATAGTCTTACTGGTTCCAAACGGATGGGGCAGTTGGGTCTCTTGTGCGGAATTCATATAAAAAATAATAAAAATTTCGGCAAAAATTTAGTAAAATCTCACACTTTCCATAAATTAACAATAACTCTGGTTCACTAACCTCGAACCACATATAGAGATTGTTTATTAGGCTAAAAAGATAAATACATCACAGGTGTTCGGTAGTATTCTTACGCATTTCTACGATGCCGCATATTTAGATAAGGTCTCGCAATTATTTATAATCGTCGTACTTATACTCGCACACTTACGCTGGAAGCTGAAAGTCGTAGGAACCACGGCATACTGTACCGATAATGTAACGGGTCTCATAATTCGTTATTATCGTTTATTCGGAAATTTTACCCTGATGAAGCTTGGGCTAAGCGAAGCTGTTGGGTAAATAATTCAGTGATTGTAAAAAATAAATTTCCCCTTCGAATCAGGCTTAGTCCTGGTGAAGTTAATAATTGAAATATAAAGCAATGGTTGCGCCGGTAACGGATCTGCTTGGGTAGGCTTATAATTGATTTGCATAATAATATGCAACCTTATAAACCTACCCAATCGTAATCGATTGACTTTACCCGCGACATTGTCCGCTGTGATTTTGTTCACTAGGTGTTAATTTGCACTCGCAATCCTCCGCAATATTTGTATTGTGTTTGTAACCGCTGTGATTTATCAGATTGTGATCCCGCAGCATATGAATATTGTCTGTGTTTTTTATGTTGAACTATTATTATTTACTTATGTGCTCAGTGCATCGGCAACAGAAGAGGCTTGTGAAGAAGTAAGTCTTTGGATCCCATCTTACCCTTCTTATTTTACCCCTGCATATTTGAACTAGTCAATTATAATTATTTAAATTGTGGTAACGATAATTTACGAACCCGCGCATAGATATTATTATTTTTATTTTTTTTAACGAGGCACAGTTCGATTGTTCTGTGGTACGATTACTATGAGTCGTTCGTCGCACCTCATCAACCGTCTTCCCTCTCCCAATTGAGTCATACGAAAATATTGAACTGGTGCCGTGACTCCCGCTCTTAACAAAATGAGTCATGACCTATCGCTACTGCGTAGCGTACTGCAAAATCTCATTTCCAGATTGTCCAAGTTTTTTGAGTCACGTAAATTCTGTTGAATTACTGCGCGGCGGTTTTCTTAAAATATTATCGGTATTTTGTAATGTACGAGTATATTGCTTACGCAAAGCCTTTAGATACAAAAAAAACCCAAATCATGATATCCGGTTAGATAAAAAAAGGTTTACCTGCTGTCAAAGATAAGGTTGGGTATTTCAAATCTTCAATACGCAAGTCGTCGTCCACGGCACAAACATGCGTATCTCATATTTAGCAACTTTCCGGGGAAGGAATTCTTGCGGGATTTTTGCGGGATTTTTTTTACGTGTATGTTTTATTACTAATGTGGTAGGTAGGTACCTATTAATTACGCTTTTTTTACTCCATTAGTTATCAACTAATAAAAAACGAAAAACTAATCAATTTATTGCTCGAAAAGAAGATAATATTATCAAATCTCAAATGAAACATGAGACAGAAAATAAAAAAAGGTTATCAGTCGCATTTGGGAATCAAACCCAGGGCATGTGTCGTAACTGGATAACGCTCTAACCACTGAGCTAATAATACCTGTTCATTTTACTTTCAACATTTCGATACTGAATGGTTGCCTTTCACCAGGACGATAGGTACACATATCTACCAGCCCCGCGCAGTGCAGAACAGTAGAGTACAGACACGACAACATTATCAATGAACATATTCATATTACAGCATATTTGACTCTGTGCAGAAACGGGCGGTCCGTTTGATAGATTCCCCTATCTTAACAAATGCATTGCAATCTTTGGAGCACAGACGTCAGGTGGGAATGCTGTCCTTGTTCTACCGGTATTTCAATGGAAGATGTTCTGAGGAATTAGCGTCATTAATCCCTTCGGCACCGATGCATAGTCAAGAAACACGCAAAACGCGCGTCCAACAGTTGCATACGGTTGACATTTGTCACATGAGAACAGGTCGCTTTTGGAATAATGATCTGCCGGCCTCTGCGTTTCCTTCACCCTACAACATGGGTCTCTTTAAGACCCAAGTTCACTCCTTCCTATTCTTTAAGAGACCCTCCACACAGCATCCTCAAAGATGGTTTAGGCCTCGAGGGAAATCCTCCTGGATGGGGAGTTACTGTAAAAAAAAAGTTCGTAAGCGTAACGTATCCGCGCATACACGGGCCAGCACCGGCCGAGATTGTCGGCTAGAATATTTTTTACGTACTGGTGGCCGCTTGAACGCGTAGCATTAGCACCGCCATCTTCGTAAAACTTCGTCATTATACGTAGATATTGCTAAAATTGAGAAGATGGATAACGATAAATGTAGCGAATTGGGCAGGGAATTCAGGTAATAAAATAATAATAAATAGGGGAATAGGATTATAAAATCTTCAAACATGCTGTGGCGGATGCTGACAGTTCAGTTGACAGCCGTACTCGCGTCGTGCTCAGTTTGTGCTGCACGGTGTACTGTGAATATTCGCTTCTGTGGTGTCTGAGGGTCACCCTCCCATCTCACGGCTAGCTGTCTCTCATTGGGACTGCCTGTGGCCTGCCAGAAGCTGTGTATTCTGTTCTAGTATTGTACATTCCCCGTCTAATGTATGTTACTGTTTAAGAATGTTGTCTTTCCGCTAGCTTCAAGAACAGGAACTAACTGATTTGGATGAGAACATGTAAATGTTTTGGTATGTATAAATCTGTGTTGCGCCCTGTAAGGACCGTCGGGGGGTTTTACAATCATTTAATAGTAGTCCGTGTCTCGTGCCTCTCGTCTGTGCTGAGTCTGTACTGTTCTGCTCTGCGCGGCGCTGATAGATGCGAATAGACCTTTACGATTGCTTGATGATTTTTTTGCCGTGCACTGGACATTGAACCCTGTACCTCCCATCTCGAAGGCGAACGCGGCGACCACAAAGCTACGTGGACGGCATAGTTAGATGATGTATTCACGATTCGTAAGTCTATCGATTGCCGATTTTGTCTACCTATTTCAATACCAATAGAATATTTACAGCACTGCTCAAAAGTTTAATTAATCATTCATCAATCAATCATCAGCACGTAACGCTTTTAAATATTGAGATGAATTGTTTATTGGCGGGTATAAATTTAAAGCTCAAAGAAACTTATTATCATCGCCCACAACACAAACAGACGTATCTCATGTTCAGTAAATATTCATGAGATCCAAAAGCTGTTTTTTTGCCTGAATTTAAAGCATTTTATTGCAGGTTTCAAGAACGGGGTTTTAATTAAACATTTTTCGGTAAATATTACCAGTAGGGAATCAAAAAAACTCACAAATAAAAAAATAAAAAATATACTCTAAGATTCATAACGCATTAATATTAAGGGAGAGTTGACGCCGCCATGATGAATTTTTATATAATGACATTAGACAATCGTTGCTTACTAAGTGCCAATTGTAAATATTAAATATTCTGTATACGTAGGTTCTTAATTTGGGTTTTTTAATAAAGAAAATATTCAAAATAAGAACCTAACAACCTGTTTTTTTTTCAATCTATTTTATTCTTTTACCATTTTCGACAATTTTTAATGTCATTCATATTAACAAAACATTAAAGATGGCGTCAATTCTCCTTCAATATTTACGCGTTTCATTAAAATAAAGTTAAAAACAAAATTGCATTCTTTTGTACTCGTATTTCCGCATAAGTCAATATTTTGTTATTATTTTTAAGAATCTAAAAGAGTCCCAATTGGAAATATTTACCCATTTATTTTTCCCCCATTGGCGAAACATGTAATGAAATGTATAAGAATCCCGAAAAAAGCAGTTTTTTGACACACTTTGAAATTTTGCTAAATATGAGATACGCCCGTTTGTGTTGTGGGCGACGATATTTGTAAGAACCAGGCAAAAAAACATGTTTTTTGACACTCATCGAAATTTGCTAAATATGAGATACGCCTGTTTGTGTTGTGAACGACGAAATGTAACATAATCGCGTCACCCGGTTGTGCACCGGTGCCGAAGGAATCGACGAACTTAGGTTCTTCGGAGCACCTTTAATTGAAATACTTGTAGAATAAGGACAGCATTTCTGCATGATACCTGCATTCAAATATAGCAACCAGTCCGTTTAGATAGGGGAATCTATCAAACGTGGAGTCAAAGCAAGTTTACAAGATCTTTTTGGAGAACGTTATGAAGCCGCTGCCTTTACCCACGTGTAAGTGTGTGGGTGTTTATAATTTATTTAATACTAGCTGATGTATACCCGGCCTTGCTCGGGATTTATTTTTTTTGGAATAAAGTTACAGTTCCAATTGATTTTTTTTCAATTACGACGTTATAACCTAAATACCAGTATTTTTTTTTTTTCTAAGTCGGTTTTCGTAGTTAAAATAATTTTCAAAGTTAAAATTTTTCAAAGTCCGCCAAAACGCTCCTAATCTATGGCCGGTCGGTTTTGAGGATAGAATGTTTTATTTTTATTTAGAAAATACTCCAATAAATAGGTGATATTTAATGGAGACATTTATGTGGAGTAGATACACTCATCATCACCATACTAGGCGGCTGCCTGTTTCACGGTGACCAATGGAGTATAGTTACTTTGTATGAAGTCTAGTGTAAACATATGGATTTATTATATTCATTATATTAACATGCTGACAATTGGAAAAATTATAAAAGAAATTAGAAGATAGAAAGGAGAAAAAGACATGCGTAGTGATTAGATCAAAAAAATATACAATTTTTTTTATATGTGCAAGCATGCACACATGTGCACATTTGTATGAAGTCGAGTATAAACATATGGATTTATCATATTAAATTATTTATTATGTGAAATGTCAAAACAAGGATGAGCTTTACCGTATATGATTTTATATTCTATTCATAGTAAACCATAACTTAACACAAGTAAAAACTAATCATTGAAGAAGATAATATTAACACATCCCAAATGAAACACGAATCCGAAAAAACAACAGAAAATAAAATGATTTCAGTTGCATCTGGGACTCTGCCTATCCTAATAGGGGTGAGAATAATAATTTTAGTGTTGAAATTTTTAATATTAAATACTAGCTACAATAATTTATTTGACGGCGAAAGTAACTATCTCCAAATAAAGAAACATTCATTTGAATATTTTATTTCATTCCAAAGGTTTATTTTTTCAAAATATATCTAAATGACAGAGTTCTTAAGTAGGTACCTACTCGTGTTTTCTATTTTGAAAACATTCCACCCAAAAAACCTTCTTCTTTTGAATATGCAATCTGTGGTTAACCAGAGTGTTATATCTATGGGCTAACCTAAATAAAACATGGCGGGTTCAATGTTTTTCATACTAATTTTAAAACGTTATGGCAACAGTTTTACATACTGGATTTCATTCAAAGTACTCTCTAAACCTTCCCGGCACTAATAAAAACAAACTGTGCTATTTTCAGCTAAACCGGTAGAGTAATGTCCGAGAACATCGAGGACAAATAAACAAACTTAGATTGATTTTTATATATTTTCATAAACCAATTATGTATGTATTTGACAAGTGCCAAGTTGTCTCGTGAAAAAAACTTTAAGTTCCCTATACTTTTTTGAGAAGTGCCCTTTTAAAAAATTAACTTTTTTTTAATAATTATATCATTTTTAGTTGTCGGTGTTCAAAAACAATGTTTGATTTTTATCAACATTATTTAAGTTTACTGGCAATCCCGTAAATATATTGTAAATAATACGTAAAATAATTTTTTGTCGTTGTTGAAGGTAGGTACCTAAAAAATATTTTACCAAAAAATAGATTATTTCAAATATTATTATCGTATCTTTTATGTTGCCAGTGTTAAAAATCATAACGATATTATTTTAAACAACCATTATTACAGATTACTAGCAACCCCAGGAATAATGGGTTTGCTAAAAGAGAAGGTTTAAAATTTTCCTAGATTTTGTTGTGATTTCCCTTTTCCCTGAAAAGTTTGTTTCTCCCCTAGATCTAGGGAAATCTCCCTATACATACCATCATTGATTGGGAGATTTGTAGTTCCAACAATGATGGGACTACAGCTCAAAAATTCCGAAATTCACTCAATGTTTTGAAAGAAATGTTTCCCGGAAGTCTGGTCTCTCTGAGGAATGATGTGGGGCGGCCTGCGCGGTCATCTGATTTAAATATTTGTGATTTCTTTCTTTGGGGATATCTGCAGGAAACGGTGTAACCCTTTGATCCTAGTCGTTCCGTATCGGGAACCAAAATGACGGTCCTCATAATACCTGTTCTATCTCCCTTTCTCTTAAGGTCAGACATGTGTTTTAAAAAGAGACAACTTCAGATTTTACTTTGCATCATATTCTGATAGTAGATCGTTGTCTTCACATCCTACCAGAACCAAGGGAGCAGATTATTGAATAAGTTAACGCCATTCCCGCGCCGCGATATGTGCGAAGGAGTTGTAAACAGAGATCGTCTCCAACAGTGTGTTGCTAACGACCGCCATCTTCATGAGATTATTTTCAAAACATGAATGACTTTAAATGGTAATAATTTATGTACCTTTTTTTCTAAATACTCCCATTTTTTTATAACCCCGTCTTATCCTTAGGCTTGAAGATTCTTTGCTTAACAGGGAGAGGGACGTCGGAGAGCTATTATTTATAAATTCAAAATAATGATAATATTATTGTGCAATACGATAAACATGGTGTTTTTAAAGAGAAAAATATTTTTTACGTTTTTTTTTTAATTTGCATGGGCTTAGCATTTATCAAAATAAAATCAGAAATATTACACATTTCTGACCGTTCTACGCATGTTTTACAAAAACATTTAAAAAGTTAAATATCCTTAAAAAATGTTGTGAAGATTTTTCTTTAATTTGTCGATAAGATAAATTAAAAAAAAGGACAGTCTGCATTTAAAATTTTTCATAAACACTACGTAACTTTAATGTTTTTTAATTTTTTTTCTTAATGCGGATTATAAATCTTTGGTTAAGTTTATTTACAAAAACGTAACGATAAACGATTAAAAATATTTTTCTCCACTTTAAAAATCATATTCATATTTTAAATATTTTGTAAAACATACAATGGGACGGTCAGAAAATGTAATATTTCTGATTAGATTTTGATAAAAGCTAAGCCTACGTAAATTTATAAAATATTTAATAAATATTTTTCCATTTAAAAACATTATGTATATCGTATTGCGTCATAATAATATCAATATTTCGAAATAATAAATAAACCGCTCCGACGTCCCTCTCGCCCTTAACTGTGGTCCCGATTCTCTTGGATGACAGCTGTCATTCTTTAAAATTATGGATATTTGCGTAGTTTTAACAAAATAAGAACTCAACATTATCGTAAGTATTGACTTTGAACATTATTAGTTAGTTTTTTGTCGCATAATAATGCTATTAAATCAACCGAATTAACAAAATTACGATGTTTGTAAAGTTCCTATGGCAAAATCTCGAAATGTCAAATAAAAGTGATTTAAATTCTAAAAAATATTATAAAGTACACGTGTTAAGTAAGTATGTGTGATGGATCTTTAATTTTTAATAATTCTGTGATAATTAAACGACAAACTCCTTTTAAAATGTGTTGTCATTGACATGAAAAAGAACTTAAGGAATCACTTGTTAAAGTTTGTCGAGTAAGTTTTATAATATCCTGTATATTTGTTTTTTTATACAAATCTGGAGTTTTATTCCGAGCTTGATGAAATTTTGCACACTTGACGTTCTAAATAAGATGAATATTACTGTGTAGGGATAGAGGTACATCACAATCTCAAAACTTTCCTCTAAATCATTCATAACCCCGCCCAACGCCGGGTACTTCATCTAATGGCATATAATTTAAAAAAAAAGATAATACGTTTTGAAGGAATTTTTGGGAAGATGGGTTTTTATCGAAAGACAAATATTATATTTTCTTCAGTCAAACTATAACGGTGCAAATCGATAGACAGAATTTGGTTCAGAAATTGAGAAATATAGGAAAGATAATACTCAAATTATTCATGACTCGGACCAGCGGTCGCCATCGCTTCAATCTGAAAGTTAAAATGTCAACTGCTCTTTTCGAAGCCAAAACTAAATCAGTTCAGAAGTGACTCGCAACACGGCCGCAACTCGAACCTAGAATAGAAACAATTAAAAAGTTGGTGCTCCAATAAAAAAAGAAGTCGGCTTCGTCTATTTTAAACGCGCTTCTATGGAATTTTCGATTCTGCCGCGCTTTCGACGGTTTTCGGCAAACGGCTGTAAAATATTGTGTTTTAGAACGTGTTATCCCGATATCTATGTTATTTGAATTTTTCCATTGCCGCCATATTGGGTCATGATAGGTTCGAACAAAAAATGGATTATAATGAAAACAAAATTAAATATTTCTGCAAAGCTTGTTATTGCTAACGATTTAATTAATTACTATTGTAAATCTGTTATTTTTGCATTGGAAAGAAGAAATGTGAACAGAGTATTACATGATTTGTTGTTTATTTAATATTATTTACAATTCCTATGTCGTGATTTAACGAACGTTATTTCAGAAGAATTATTACGTAATTTTTAATACAGCTTATACACAACGCTCACTTAATTTCAAGTTTTCACACAAATAAAAGAATAATATATATAGTTTTCTTTCAATTGTAGTTTTCTCATTCAAAAAGGAATTTAAATAACAGCATAACTATGCTGTATTCAATTTTATTTATAAGATTAATTTAGGTTAGATTTCTACTTAATTTTGACTCTATGGCGAAGAAATTAAATTACACTATTTTAGAAGTTCTGAAACTCTGTGACTTTATTTTACTCCCACACAGGTTCTAATAGTGTTGCGAAAAATAATAACAAAATATAAATAATAATATATTATACTAAAAATCGAGGCGATAAATCTACCGACATCTAGTGACAAATCGACAAAGCGGGGACCAGTGAATGTTAGAATGGCGATAGATCTGAAGTTCAGCAAGTTCGACAACTCCCCATGGGGTTTCCGCCTCACCGGAGGCAGCGATTTCAATTGCCCCCTCACTGTGGTCAAGGTATGAATATATCGATTGTTTTACATCACTAGCATTTATTCTGCGAAATTTGAATTATTGCAACGTAATAGGAGTAGGTTGTTTTTTGTTGTAGATATTATATTTTTTTTTATTATATATTTTGTCATGTACCTTACTCAGGGGAGAAATTAAATTTGCATTCGGAACTCTCCTCGGGTCACCAATGAGACGATCACATAGTGATTTTTTTTCAGTTTAGTTAGGATTTCTAAGTAAATTAGATTTTTTTAAATCCGTGGCGTATTTCAGAAATTATATAATTATTTATTATGCTACGAAAGGTATGCTTTATTGATGTTACAACACTCATATCAATTTTAAAACTAGATAGAGCAGTCAAATTACAAAAACAAAATCTCGAATTCTATGAAAACTAGTTAAATCCATATTAAAACAAAAATTCTCGATTCTATTAACATCTTTGACAGTACTTTTCAAATTTTTTAATTAAAAAATAACGTCGACTCTCGTGTATAAAAAAAAAACAAATTCAATTTAGGACAACGCCTCTGCCATGCGTCACCCCAAGTAGTTCGCTACGGCAGGTGACTTAGCGGGGGTGCCCGGGTTCATGGGGTGAGGTTTGTCCAGAATTTGGCAGCGGATGCGTCTGCCCACCAGCTGCGTGGCGGGCCGGATCGGGAGAGGCCGGTTGAGGGAGACTCCTTGAACTCTCCAGTCGGAATCTCTCTATCCACCGCCTAGCACCGCAGTACGATGGATGAATACATCCGTCATTCCTAGAGAAACTGAGCCCCAGATTCCTACCCACCTCCATTTTCCTTCACAGAACTTCCTCTCCTTAAAATGACCCCTCACACAGTATACTCAAATATGACTCACGGAAAATCATTTTCCTCAGAGTTAATGTAAAAACAAGTATAACAAATAGAACAAGATAAAATTTAAATATTTTACAACAATAGAATGCTTTTCTTATATTAATATATATTATCATTTTTCAATTAATAAAAATCCTCGAAATCCACGACTAAAATTCTTTTTACCGTAGTGTTCATGAGGTCATCGCGATTCTATGTCGAATTTACTGCAGCATTGATCAGGGCATCACGATTCCATGTTGCTTTTAACACTGCATTGTAAAGGTCACCATGATCTCATTTCGCTTTTCATGCGTGTCGCAAAGGTCATCACAATGATTTCATTAACTCACTAACAGAATGAGCAATCTGCTGTGTATATAAATAAAGAATATTACTCCAATTTTAAACATGCATAGGCATTTTTATCAAACAATGTGCAAGTTTGAAATTTTAGTAATATTATTTTTTCACTGAAATTAAGAGTAGATTAACTAATTTTTATAGCCAGCAGATTCCTCATTCTTTTAGTGAGTTAGTGAGAGCAATAGTTCAGCAAAATGTTCATTAATAACATATTTATAAATTTTTATAACAAACTTGGGCACGATATTTTCCCATTCCGTTGGAAAGTGTTTCAAAGTTCATCATAATATAATTCGGATAAGGTGATTCCAATGATCCATACAAGGTATAAAGGTCATGGCCCTGGAAATTTCAGAAAGAAAAATCTGTGCCAAATAGGTTTAATTCCTACTACGGAATTTTGCGTAATTTACAAATGTATCATCTCTCGTAAACATACTTCCCAAAAACGAGAGACGGAGAGACTGGTAGGGATATTGAAAGAACGGTGAATGCAGGAAACTCCATTAACGGAGGACTGAACGCGATTGGCGCTAACAAAAAGTTGTCCAAAGAAGCGAAGCTAGCAGTCCACAATGGAGTGCTGATACCAACCCTGATGTATGGCAGTGAGGCATGGAACTGGCAAAGGAAGGATGAAAGTAGACTGAATGCTGTAGAAATGCGATCTCTGAGACGAATGTGTGCTAAAACCATTTAAGATCGTGTGAAAAATTCTTAAAGAATGCAAGGCTGATGTAAGCGTAGTGAGCAAGATTAAGAAAGGAATGTTGTGGTGTAATATGATTATTATATTACACCACAACTTTTTTATATTTTTACAGAACGACTTGTGCAGTCATGTAGGCATTTTGGAGTAATCTTTAGAGATCCATATCCCGTAATCGACTGAAGCCTGTGTTTATTTATTTTATTTTAGTACATAAAGCAGACAATATACCCAAAACTTACATACATGGATGTTTAAAAAATATTAATAATTAATAACTATAATAAACAACAATCTGGCGAAAATGATACTAAAGCAAATGTCAAACAAGTGAAAGATCAAAAACATATTATAATTAGGTGATGGCACACTGTTTCGGTACTTAATAAAGGGAATCATCAGATTATCAGTTATATATATTTTTTTTTTAAATTGGTCAATTGTCTTAATAAAAATGTCCATTTCATTATTATAGCAGTGTACAGTATTGTAGTTTCTTAACATCAGCGGTAAAGGAAAGAAATATCGCGTATTTGTACGATGGGTTTTAATATAAAAAATGCCTTTAGCCGCCTCCTTGTTGATTTTCTTGTTGGTGTGTTAATGTTGATTTGTGATAAAATGCTCGGTGTATCAATTGATGCTTGTACAAAAGGAATACATCAGAAAGTTTACGTCTGACTGACAGAGATTGTAGTTTATACTGCGAAATTCGATGATTATACGTTCCAAACTGATCAGATAAAAATTCACGGTATGCAATCACAGACTGTGTGTTATCAATGCGGCCAATTGGCTTCATGTTACCTATATTTTGAACGTTGATGTTTAATCCATTTATGTACATCAATGGGTTGAACCAGTAGTATCCATATTTACAGTAATAAATGAACAAATATCCTAACATTTTTATAACATGAGTCATAGGGTTGAAAATTAATTACTCCGGTCCCACGGCTATATGATACGTGCGTATGGTGGTAAGGAACCTATCAGAGATGTGAGAACAAATAAACATAGAGTACTTAATTATTTCAATTAGGTACACCATTTTTGGTAATACGACTCTGCTGTCCGATACACACGGATTTAGCTCATTTTGAAAAAAAATATACAAACTTTGATTTTGATTTATTTTGAAAATGCAGAAAAGTTAGAAAGAAGTTGGCAGTTCTACAGCAATTGTCATAAAAAAATCCAAATAGCCAAGAAGTGGATTTGGCTGCCTATGAAATCTAATAAACATACCATATGATTAGCGACCTAGCAACAATATACCAGCTCGGGTATGGGGGCTCCATCGAAGCCAGAGTCAAGTTAGCCTCTCAGAAGCTGGGCGTATTGTACAGAGCCCGCAGATACTGCAGATAGTACACAACTGCTGACCCTCCACAAATCGCAAGGGCGTCCCACTGTAGAATTTGGCAGCCACCTCTCTGGTCTGGAGTCTTAAAGTATCTGAAGAAAAGCCCTTGCAGAAATGGGCGGTCCGTTTGATAGATTCGCCTATCTTAACAAACGGATTGCAATATTTGGAGCACAGACGTCAGGTAGGAACGCTTTCCTTGTTCTACCGGTATTTTAATGGGAGATGCCTTGAGTTACTAGCGACATTGATAGATGAGTTAATATTGTGTTTATTATGAATACATATCATTTGTTTTAAAAACTAATACATAAACTAACATTTTATACTTCACAAACGCGTGCGTTAAGAAAATTATGAACATAAAGTGTTAAGACGTTTTCACACGATCCTTTTTTTCAACCAGATCGAACATTTCTATGGAAAATTCTATAGAATTTTTAGAAACAACCCACGTCCAATCTTGATGAAAAAAAGTATCGTGTACGAACGTCTTTTAACTTGACTTTTGATAATGCCGCGAAGCACAATGTTCGTTTCGAACAATTGACATTTCACGTTTCTCGACGAATGAAAAACAAGACAAAACGTAGCCTGTAATTACTAAAATAAGTTGGGTTCTCTTTAGCTCTACTTAAAACATACAATAAACATGTTTTCACATTCGAAAACGGAAATACATATTTGTCATTCAATAATTAAATCGCGACAAAAAGATCGTAAACTAATAATGATATTTGACATTTCAGTGACGTTTGTTCATTCCGTTGACACTTTTGTAACAATTTTTTTCACTGGGCAAAAATCCACAAAAATCGTTATCCTAAATTGACCGTAAATTTGATCTACAATTTCATTGGGAAGAAATTGCTAACCAGACTGGTATATCTATGGGCTAACCTCAATAAAAAATGGCGATACCAGTGTCTTTCATACTAATTTTAAAACGTTATAGCAACAGTTTTACATATTGGATTTCATTCAAACTACTCTCTAAACCTTTCCGGCACTAATAAAAACACACTGCTATTTTCAGCGAAATCGGTAAAGTAATTTTCGAGAAAATCGAGAACAAACTAACAAACAAACTCTATTGATTTATATATAGATGACGAATTTAAAAATATGTTCTATGGTTTACCATGCATTCCTGTATTAAAAAAAATTCAATTAGGAACATCCTTATTGTAAACAAAACTCGTCGTTTGCTCTACACCAGAGGTTTCCAAACATATTTGTCTCACCTCCCACTTTTAAAGTATATATTTCAACTGCGTTTATCTTATACACACTAACTGAATATAACTTTCATTCCGCGGTCGACTCTATAACTCGACACGATATTTTACATATTACTAGTATATTAGTGGTACATCATTGTTCACATGAGAACAGGTCCCGAGAAATCTGCTTAGGTGTTGTAAAACAAACCAAAAATGTCTAAAATACTATTAATCCATCAATAAATTAATAGAATAATTGAACATTTCGTTTTGTTGCACCTACGACAAATTTTAATTTCTTAAAGAAATATATTAAAATTATTTTTGATGCCCTCGCTCCCCATTTCAGCCCTTAACCGCCCCTATCTGCCTTTGAGGTTACCTTCTTGGATTCATCCAACGCCCACGTTGGGGTTATTGTTTGCTCTATGTATAACACCTAGATATTTTCGATATCGTACCTACCTATACATTTTTATTTAATATAAATACATATAGAATATTCAATAGTACAGATAAAATAGCTAATTACGAAAAAGTATTAATTTATTTTTTTAAAAATGCCTAATTCAATAGAGAAAGATTTCTCGTGTTTGAGTTGCGGAGCACCGCCATCTAGCGATAGTAGTGAATAAATAGAATTAATAGTAATAAACGTACATCAAGAACATATAACTAGACATGTTTTAATGGTTCAACACCGCATTGGCAGCAAACCGGGCTGACATTCCCAATCAATGCCAATTATTGAATCGTGTACGATATATTATCGGTATAGGTAGAGATAGATGGTCACAAGACTGAACTTAGGTCGATTGACATTTGATTTACAAATAGGGATCCATCAATATGCATACAAAAACACGCGCAATACAAGCAAGTATCTCTCTTGCTTCAGAGATGCTGCTTACTGAAAATAACCCCCAGAACAGCATCCTCAAATGACATAATATGCTCTACGGGAAGAAGGCTTTTACGTGGAGTCAATGTCCAAGGCAAAATAATTATTTCCCCATAAACAGGTTTTCCAAATAATAAATAATATATTCGACCGGTACGTTCATTACTAGCTTTACCCCTACCCCTATCCCTACCCCCACTCCTACCGTTACCCATACCTCTAACCTTCCCCTACTCCTACCCCTACCCCTACCCCTACTCATACACCTACCCCTACCCCTACCCCTACCCCTACTCCTAACCATACCCCTATGCCTACCCCTACCCCTACCCCTACCGCTACCCCATATGGAGGGTCTTTTGGAGGATAGGAGTGAGTGAACCTGTTAAAATATGTTGTAGAAGGGAAGAAACACAGAGGCCGGCAGATTATTCCACAGCCGAGCTGTTGAATACAAAAACGAGTCGTAAAATCGACCCGTTCTCATGTGACAATTGTCAACCATGTGCATATTTGTCGTATTTCCCGACTGTGAACCGGTGCCGAAGGGATCAATGACACTAGTTCCTCAGAGCCTCTTCTATTAAAATACCGGTAGAACAAGGACAGCATTCCCACCTGACGTCTGTGCTCCAAAGATTGCAGTCCGTTTGTTTAGATATTGATCGAATCCATTTGATCGAAATTAAATATTTTTTGTGTTTGAAATATAAGTCTCCAATGGCACGCCCACGTCGCATTACTTGTGGTCTTCTTTATTCTATGTTTTAGATTTTTTTTTAAATAACGCACGACTCAGGAAACCTGAATATGGTTAAAGCAAACACAAGCATATCTCAAAAAGGACCTCATTACATAAAAGGAAATAAATTCAATTTTTCAATACGCATTGAAGTGAAGATATTTAATAAAGTGGAAATTTCATTAGCACTGCCGCCGCACCCAATGATATTACAAACCTATACACATTTTTGTCTAACATAATTAACACGAAATGTGGCACGAGTAACCAACACTCTCACGTCTCCAGTAAATTAAGAGGTATGGGTTGGGCTAGGTTTAGAGGTAGAGGTAAGGGTAGGGGTAGGGGTAGGGGTAGGCGTAAGGGTAAGGGTAGGGGTAGGGGTAGGGGTAGGGGTAAGGGTAGGGGTAGGTGTTGGGGTAGCGGTAGGGGTAAGGGTAGGGGTAGGGTAGCAATAGGGATAGGGGTCTGGGTAGGGGTAGGGGTAAGGTAGCAATAGGGATAGGGGTGTGGGTAGGGGTAGGGATAGTGGTATGAGTAGGGTTAGGGGTATAGGTAACGGTAGGGGTAGGAGTAGGGGTTGGGGTAAAGCTAGTAATGAACGTATTCTAAGGTTCTATATTCTATTCTAATATTCTAACGTTCTTTGACCTTATTTAATTAGATATCTGGAATTAAAAGTCCGTCGTTTGCAGTTATTCTAGTGTTATGACCGTGTACCACGATTTTTTTAAATTCAGACTGAGATGAGTGCTGACTCACAATTTTAAAGAGTTACTGATTTTTTTTTAAATATTTGTGTTTTTGGTAGATATTCTGAGAATTCGCTCAGATAATGAGAAATTTTGTGTAATTCATTGTATGATAGATACACTATTATCAAAAAACGTATTTCGTGAGAAGGCAATGAATATCTTATCTGATAACAGCTCTAAGTAATGACAACTAAAGACATTATATAAAAAAGAGATTAAATCTAAATAAGAGATAACCGAGTTTCATTATACACTATTTAATAGCTTTCTCGCTGTTTTATTATTTAATTTTACCACACAAGAGCGAACCAAAACGACATGCCACGATATATCGTTCCGATACATTATTGTACTTGAGTGCCACAGAACGATATAGCTCGAGCCATAAAATTCGTCACTCGTTACCCACGGTTCTAAAATTACTTCACATTATTGAAAACATGTGTCAAAAAATAAAAGTAATCCAACTAAAAAATATTATCGACACTTCTCCAGCATTTAAAAAAAATACACGTGGCACCTAAAGGGTTAATATTCCTAAATTTAAAAATGCTGTTTTACAAAGGAATATAAATATCTCTCCACTAGGCTATATAATTCACTGTCACCAGCCATAAAAAAGGACAAATGATTTCAAAAATCAAATCAAAACCTGGCTCAAAGAAATCAAAGAAGAGGAGTTATCCAGCATCTTAAAAAGAACTTCGTAGGAGCTTAAAAACCATCAATTTTAGTCCGCCTCATCACAGGAACCCCTAGTGTTATTAGCTTTGTAACTAAATGAAAAAAATCCCCATACAAATTGTCCTTCTGACGGGTATCGTTCAGCATGTATGACGTCACGCGCGCCTCCGCCTGTTACCCCTCGGATTCTGCCCGTTTTGGCGGCGATTATAAAATTCAAACTTTTACAATTAATTAAACCATGAAAACAAATAAAAAAAAAAAAACGTGTGTTTTGGTTTGAAGGTGAAAATTGACAATGTTTTTTTAATGGGTTCAAATTCCCTATTGCATTAGCAAAGGACCGGCCCCGGGTACTATTCTCCACTGTCCGTACTTTCCGAAGGCGAAAATAAATAAGAATATTTATTTTCAAGGTAATATTAATAATAATAAAAAATTCCTTATTGGAGCAGTCCGATCTGGGCGCCGACTTGTCAAGTCGCCGAGGCGCTGATAGTATTAGCTGTCACAGCGCCCCTGAGGTTATTTTTCACTAAAACGGCGCTATGCAAATCATCCAAATATTACTAATTACAGTAATTAGTACTTAGGAGTCTGTTAACACGCCCAACGCCAATATATCGCAGTATAGTAGGTATATATTTAATTTAATTTAAAGACATACAACAATGTTGTATTCTCATGATTTATTAATTCAACTCATTTTGGGACTGTTAATTTTTGCTACGTAATATTAACCGCCCTACGCATACGAACGTACGTGATACAGCCGAACTCGACAAGCCGTATCCCGTACGTTCAGGTCGTGTTTGTTCCTTCGTCATCTCGTTTAGTATTTCGAGGTCAGCAGACGGCCTCCATGGTCGAGGCGCAAGACTCTCGACTACGAATCCGAAGGTCGCGAGTTCAAATCCCGGCGTGCGCAAGTAAATTTTATTTAATTAATTTGTGCTGTTTTACAATTAATTAATTTAAAAATAATATATAGTATATTTGCGCACGTTCCAGAGTTGAAGATACTCTCAGTATCACCCTGGTGAAAGACCAACAGTCAGAATTGCAACGTTGCTTTAAATGGCTTTTAGCCGTGTTTGGTGATCAGATCTGAATAGCCAGGTATTTGCCAACTTTCCTCTTCCCCTTCTACTTCCCCTCCCCAATACCTTCAGCCTCACAACATTCTGCAATTGGGAAAGCCATAGTCTCACTGTCTCCGGACGGTTGGGAGCAGTTGGGACTCTTATGCGGTATTCATTAAAAAAAAAATTAGTCTCTGAGATTATCCCGTTTATGGGACACATGTTGAATCCGTAAAGTCGAAAACCAAGAGTTCACTTTACTCACCCTCAATTCACGACGTCCGGCCGCCACGAATGTCAAAGTGGTACAGTCATAAACTTCTATCCTTCCTGTTTTAAATGAGGCTAAAATGGCAACGCTATATCTATTTTCAGAGTTATTGAACTTTGAGATTACTTCGGAAGAAACTGTCGCTCATTTGGACGCGATTACCTCCACACACCAAGCATTAATTTTAAAGACGTTTTCGCGTCAAAAGATGAAAAAGCTCTTTAATGTGTATCCTCTTATGTTGTCTTTAATAATTTTTTTGGTCACCCGAAGTTAACTTGATTATCATGGTGCAAGCTTACTTCTTTTTGGTCTTTCAATCCTCCTCAAACTAAGCATCATGCGATGTTTCAAAAAAAAAATCAATACTAAACTGTTTACCCTAAATGTCCAAGATATTTAAAGGATGTACAAGAAGTCAAAATCATCTCCAATCTTCCCAACAAGCCCTCCATTGATACGCTTGGTGTAACACTAAGAGACCAGCTCAGGTATGGGTGCTCCATCGAAGCCAGAGTAAAGTTAGCGTTTCAGAAGCTGGGCGTATTGTACAGGGCCCGCAGATACTGCAGATACTACGCAACTGCTGACCCTGTACAAATTGCAAGTGCGTCCCACTGTAGAATTTGGCAGCCACCTCTGGTCGGGACCACCATAATATCTGAAGAAAACCCTCGACTTTGTGCAGAAACGGGCGGTCCGTTTGATAGATTCGCCTATCCAAAAAAAACGAATTGTGATCTTCGGAGCATAGACGTCAGGTAGTAATGCTGTCCCTTTTCTGCCAGAATTTAAATGGAAGATGCTCAGAGGAACTAGCATCATTGATCCCTTCGCCACCGGTGCACAGTCGTAAAACACGCCAAACGCGCGCCCAACATTTGCACCGGAAAACCGGTCGCTTCTACGACTTGTTCTTGTATTCAATAGCTCGGCTGGGAATGATCTGCCGGCCTCTGTGTTTCCTCCCTCCTACAACATGAGTCTCTTCAAGACCCAGGTTCATTCCCTCCTATCCTCTAAAAGACCCTCCACACAGCATCCCCAAAGATGGTATAGCCCTTGAGGGAAATTATTTCCCTCAGGGCCTCCTGTGTGGAGTTATTGGAAAAAAAATTGTCTTCCATGTCAATGGATAGTTTAGTGTTTGTACAGGTTCCCATACCAAATAGAGTAATCGACATCAGTTCCATGTAATTTTTATAAAAATGGAAGCATTTCTCTGATTGTTTGTTTAGGTGAATGAGGGGGGCCTATCGGAGTCCATGGGGCTGCGCGAGGGAGACGTGCTGGTTGCCCTCAACGACCAGAAGGTGGGCTGGATTACTCACGACCACGCCAACGACTGCATTACCAGGGCGGGGAACAACTTCTTCATCACCATCTTAAGGTGAGTTGCAATCTTACCTTCATCATTGCCATCTTGAGGTAAATTGCCATTCAACCTTCTTCATAACTTTTTTGTAACTGCTTAGGTGGCTGGTCGACTGTCGGCCCTATAGATATTTTCCGGTGTTCCCCACGGTTCTATTCTTGGACCAACATATTTAAAAAAAAAACAAACAAACAAACAGTAATTATAAATGAAAAGCATTATCATTGAGAGAAAGGACATAATATTATGTACAAATTAAGTTCTACTATAAAAATTTCACTATTCTACTATCTTCTACTTTGCAGTGAAAATGTTATCTCAATTAGTAGGATTGCTCGTGTTTTAAATAACAATTAGAAATAAAATTTATCAGACACGTTTCTTGTAAGCCAAAATCAAACTCAGAGATTATTTCTTCCTGAGCATTCTGGCGACCAATTTTAGACTTGAACCTTTCTCAAATGTCACTAGTTTTGTCGTTTCTTGGTGGTTCTCCCCAATCTAAAGCCGCCAGTTATTTTTTGATCCGATCTTCTTCTTTAAGAACCTTCTGGCATTCAGCTTGGATATAATCCATTCTTAAAAAGGGTTTCTTTCAAGATCGGCACATCTAATTGTTAGTTAAATATATTTGTGTAAAATATTACATTGCAAATAAGTAATGATGAATTTTTGTTTCAGGGGGAACTACGACCCCGACGTGCTCCAGAAATACGCTATTCCGGAGGAGAGAATCGATTCCGTGACCCCTCCCTACACACAAGACATCTACCCTAGCCCACTCACCAACGGAACTGTAAATAAGGTATCCCGTATCTCACCCTATAGCTGCAACGCCTTCATCGTCAAGCCCAAGGCCACCCAGTACCGCCCCTTCTCCCAGCATGTGCTCGACTGCCCGCCCTACGAGCGACCGCTCATCCTCTCCCCCCTGCCAGACCAGTTCCAGACCATCGGGCAGGAGCAGAACTCCAACCAACAAGCCAACAAGATAGTCAAACCTATCCCGAAACTCGCCACTTGCAATGGCACACAAATGGGATTCATCAACGATGACGTGATGGTAAATGGTGGAGTCTTGCTGGATATTAACGCTATTGAAAAGTGTGCCAAAACCGCAGGAGAAGAAAAGAGAGAAGGCGTCAATGAAGTCACGAATGGAACTAATGGTGACATGCTAAGAGAAAAATTCAATAAGCAGTGTAATGGTGTAGAAGAAGTTGTTCAGAAAGAGATGGCAAAAGAAATCGTTGAGAATCGACTCTCTAAAGAAAATGTTAATAAGATGAATCAAATGAACCAACAAAATAAAGAAAAATTCTGTACGACTGAGACTATCACTGAAAAGATGACTAAAGAAGAATTCAGTCAGGAAGATGTTGAAGTTAAGAAGAGTTTTAAAAAGATTGTGCAAGATTTCGAAAGGGCTTCAACACCCTCGCCAAGTATTTATAAGATGTCTTGCAAGATCAGATATCCATCTGTTACGCCTGTGGCTGTTATCGAAAACGTTGACGTGGATAGATTTGAGTTGGTGGAAGTCGATGAACTCGTAACAGTAAAGAGGTGTGAGACCCCTATTCAGCAGAAACCAATCCCTATGAGGAGAGCCAGTCCCCCGATTGTAGTGTCTAAAGAAGTCAGGGAGCTTTCAACGTCTAATGTGTCTTTGGAACAAGCCAAATCCATTGCTATTAATGCTGCCAGTATTCTGTCTCAAGAAGCCAAGCAAAGGAACTATAAGATTCCTTGTGTAGCAGCTAATATCCCCGTTCAAAGCCAAACTGATGTGTTTTTGAAGACGTTCTTTATTCATTTGACAGATGTAATGGTCGCTCTAACCCAAATGATGACTAAGAATGAATGCTGCCATTGTACGCATATACACTCACAGCAAGTTCAACCAGTCCAGAAAGAAGTCGTTTGCGGAGAAACATGCCAACAGTTGGCTTCTTTATTGAAAATGTTTTCTGAAACTGTAAATAAGAGTGAAACTTCAACGGAAAGTTCAAACAAAACCACAGTTTCCTCAGAAAGTAAGATGGCTTCAGAAAGCAAAGCAACGCAGATGACCCCCACGCAAGAAAAACCACCAGATCAATTGGTTTCTAAAGTTTGCGAAACAAGGGAAACTGGAAGGGTTTTGAAGGAAGTCTTCCAGAATGAACTAGGAGTGGATGTCACGGTTAATGGAAAGGATCCTTTAGAGTGGCTGGCAGATTTGGATAATCAGCAAAAGACCGAACAGACCACCAGGATGAAGAAGTTTGAGAAAAAAGAAGACAAGGAAGAAACCATGATTCGCGAAGAAAAGAACATTATAAAACAAGAATCTCAGCAGTCAACGATGAGTCAAAGTTATAACGCTATCCTGTCCGAGTCTAAAGTAGAAGAAAACTCAAGGAAAGAGGTATCTGCATCAAATGAAGTCTTAATGGAAGAAGATAAGTCGGTGGATGTTACAATCGTGAAGCGAGAAGCTTTGAAACTTGAAGAACAAAGCAAGGCGGAAATTGCTATCGTTGAAGAAAGCAAAATCGTCGAAGGAAATTTCTCCACTGAATCTTACGACGTCGTCTGCAAATTAAGGAAAGAAGAGGAAGTCGAAGAATCTGAATCTTACAAACTGGAGGAGAGCAGCCAGGAAATGAGCGAAACCATCTACGAAGAAGAATGCTTTGAAGATACAGTCACAGAGGCGATGCCAGGGGAAAAGAAGAAAAAAAGAAAGAAGATGATGAAGGTAATTGCAAAAGATCCACAAACCCCTAACACAGATGAATACTTATTCAAAATTGACATAAAACTCCCTGGCAAGCGTCAAACCGAAGAGCAGAGCATCCACGAAGATTTCTCTATCGTCAGAAAACCAGGAGGAATAGAAGTCAAAACCATAACTGACGACTCAGCACCAAAATACATTAAACCAGACCAAGCCAAAACGGACATCATAAGTGACCCACTGACTTCAACGGATGGTGATGTTTTAAAAAAGAAGAGTCTCAAGTTGGACTTACACAAAGAAGATGTTGATTTTATAACAGAATCTGAACCTTTAGTTCGTCAGAGAGCTTTGGCAGCCGCAGCGGCTGCAAAGCAATCCGATTTGTTTGTGCTCGTCTGCCAGCCAAGTCCCATAGATCCGAACCCTCCAGACCTTAGCGTAACCTTAAAATCCAAGCGGTTCATTAACAAAGCATCCTCCGCAGCTAGCAATATAGAATCCAGCTCGTTAGAGATGGAAAAAAGTCAAAACCTCCATTCAAAACTTTCCGCTGAAACTAACATTTTGTCTTCATCTTCCGATAACCAATCCTCCCAAGCTTGCCTTTCCGAGTCCAGTAAACTTACTGAAGCCAAATCAGTGAGTTTTGCCGTTGGTGTAGACGATTCCGAAGCGATCCAAGTATTTAAGTTGCACACTAAAAAAGCTACTGAAACTGGCTGTGGCGCAAACAAGCCTTTCTCCATACCAGCTTCTGCCGCTTTCCAAGCCGACCAGGGTACAGAACCAAGTGCTATTGGCGATACCCTCCGAGAGAATGCTCGCCTGCTGCAGACTAAGGTAAAGCTTTTACTGCTTCTAGCACCGGATCTCTTCCAAACCCCCCTGCATGGACTTGTTCAAAACCATGGATACATTTATACACCGTGCACATGCTAACTCGAAGATTCTATTGATGTTCAATGGTCTTGCTTCTAAATCCTATATTGTAACCGCTGATGTCAGAATGAACAGATTTGGCTTAAGACGGTGCAATGCGAAGTGATACAAAATCATGTGTTTTTAGATTGAAAATTTTATAACGTAGAAATATCATAGATGATTTAATTAAATACTCCAAGTAGAACACACCTTGGCCTTTAGTTTAACTGGCACTTTTTTGGCGAGTCTTTTTATAAGCCTAGACAAAAATAAAATCACAGACATAAAAAAAATGTTTAAATTGTAAAATCTTCCACTTGCGAAACCCTTTTCGGATATTGTCAAATTGTTAATTGTGGAAAAATAAGTTTTTTAGAATATTTGAGCTTTACAAAATGAAATAAAACCCGCATTCTCGTGATGTGTTTTCTTCGCGTAAATCGAAATATGCGGCTGGTGTTAAGCGGGAATTTCAACCTTTTCGCCACCTGCATAAGGACTGCGTGATTTCGTTTGAATTTTACAAAGTGAATCCCCTTAACATACCATTTCAACGTCTGGAGGAAAAGGCCACGTGAGCCCATTTTGGCACCAGCTTAATTCCACTGCCGTTCCACGCGTGATTTTAACTGTGGTAAGCAAAGATTCAAGCTAAATAATCAGTTTTGAATTATTTGCTGTTTTACTTAAATTGCCGGCATGCCTAGCTCGCCCCCATCATTTTGGTTTCTTCCTCTTGCGTGTTAGGACATCCTTAGGTATTATTTGCTCTGTAGCTGTAACCTTTCTTCTGGTTCATATGTAGTTTGTTTGAAAGATGGAAAAGTTTGAACGATGGAATCAGCAGTGTGCCTCTCAGTGATTTCTGTGTAGAGGTCTAGGAAAATCCATCAATAAAAATAATTAATCTTTTAGCAAAGTAATTGTTCACTGCAAAATATAAATATATTACTTATTACATAATTACCGATGCGTATTCCTACCTTGAAGTTAAATTTACTAGTATTTAATACATGTTTATATGTTGGCAATACTTTTCTCATGGTCATCCCTTTGGCTTATGACCAGCGAACAGTTTGAATATCATTTCTCCGACTGAGTTCATTTGGAACGGTCGGTAACTTTACTCGCAGTTTGCTTCGTGTTGACTCTTTATAAATTTGCTACTGAGTATTTTAGGTAGATATCGTAAGGTGTACAGAAATGGTGTTCCTCGGTAAATTTGCTGTAAGTATTGGACTATTTCATATGCTAGATTCAAACAATTTGTAAATAACCCTAGAATGGAAGTGAGTAGTAAAATATATCCTGAATTTCCGATAGATCGCTTTCTTCAAGATATGCCTTTCTTGAGTTGTTTTTGTCTTCATAGTAGCAGGCTGCGCCTTTTTCTCATACATAAGTTTCATGTTTTTATCGCTGTGGAAATTTTACTTCTCATTGTATTGTGGGAACTATATACAATAAACGAGTATTTTTTCATAGTTTTTAACCAATTTAATTATTAAATACGTTGATTGTGAGTGATTGCAATATTTGTTACTATGAACGAAAAAAATTTATTGTCCCTTGTTCGGGATTATTAATTTTTTGGAATAAAGTTACGAAGCTGTGAATTCTCGCTTGTCGTTTGGGTGCCATAATTGATTTGACAGCGAAAGTAATGCCTTGTGACGACTATTACTATCTCTAAACAAAATTGAAAATTTTATTTCTTTCCAAACATTTATTTTTTTCAAAATATATGTAAATAATAAAGTTCTTAAGTAGATACCTGCTTCTGTTTTCCATTTTGGAAATATTCTTCCCAAACAAATCTTTTGAATTTGTAATCTGTGGCTAACCAGAGTGGTATATCTATGGAGTAAACCAATACAACATGGTGGGTTCAATGTTTTTCATACTAATTTTAAAATGCTATATCAACAGTTTTTCATATTGGATTTCGTTCAAACTGCTCTTTAAACCTTCCCGGTACCAATAAGAACAAGCTGTGCCATTTGCAGCGAAATCGGTTGAGTGATTTTCGAGATAACCGAGGACAGAAAAACAAACATTAATATTTAAAAATAGATAGGTCCTAATTTGAAGTGGGAGTAAAATATACTCCTCGCTTCCATTAATGGGGTAAGGAAAAACACTTCCAATCGGGTAGGAATATGTGTAAACATCATTTTTACAGCACATTACTATGACCTCACTATTTTCCTTCACGAATTCCTCCCTAAACTGTGTTTTCCTTCCAATAATTCACTGCACTGTTACATTTACAATTTTTAAAAACATTAAAAAATGATTACAAGACACACCCCATCTCTTTTTTTTCAATACTTCCTTTAATCCCACTAGATACCCTAAAATAAGAATGCTATTACGACTCTTGGGTGGTTTATCACATAAAAAAAACAGATCAAGTAACAGTTTGTAAAAAACAATTGTAATATTATATAGAATCAAATAGTTTTTTTCTTGACACAGATGTTTTTAGAAGCCTTGAAATGATTTAAAATGTTTCAATAGAAAGTTCCCTTAGCAGAATAGTCCGCTAGAAATTAAATAAAGTAATTGGAAGCATCACACATATTATTATTATTAAATAATATTATTTTATTTCTGTAACCCGATTTTCCTACGAACTTTCCCGCACATAATTGTGTTTTCCCACCAATAATTCCAATGTAAAGACGTACTGGTCTGATTTTGTTTTTAAGTTACAAGAAACTTGCTGAAATAATAATTGCTTGGGGTTTTTCAAGTTACCCCTACCCCTACCCATAGTTTTCCTCTTAATTTGAATTGCGTGCAAAATTTCATCAGGAGGTATCAAAATTCCGCTTTAAGGGGTGGCAAAGGAAGAAGGGGTGGACTTCGAAATCTCATGTATGCATTCTTCTTTATATAATAGAAGACTAACAATCTGGTCTCCTTCAATGGAAGCAATCTTCCCAACAAGCTCCATTAATATGCTTGGTGTAACCTTAAGTGACCAGCTCAGGTATGGGGGCTCCATCGAAGCCAGAGTAAAGTTAGGCACTCAGAAGCTGGGCGTATTGTACAGAGCCCGCAAATACTGCAGATAGTACACAACTGCTGACCCTGTACAAATGGCAAGCGCGCCCCACTGTAGAATTTGGCAGCCACCTCTGGTCGGGACCTCCAAAATATCTGAAAAACCCTTGACTCTGTGCAGAAACAGGCGGTCCGTTTGATAAATTCGTCTATCTTAACAAACGGTCTGCAATATTTGGAGCACAGACGTCAGGTGGGAATGCTGTCCTTGTTCTACCGGTATTTTAATTGAAGATGCTCTGAGGAACTGGCGTCATTGTACCCTTCGGCACCGGTGAATAGTCGGGAAAAAAGCCGAACGCACGCCTAACATTTGCACACGGTTGACATTTGTCACATGAGAACGGGTAGCTTCTACGACTCGTTTTTGTGTTCAACAGCTCGGCTGTGGAATGATCTGCCGGCCTCTGTGTTTCTTCCATCCTACTACATGGGTCTCTTCAAGACCCAAGTTCACTCCTTCCCATCCTCTAAAAGACCTTCCACACATCATCTCCAAAAATGATATAGGCTTTGAGGGAAAATATTTCCCTCAGGGTCTCCTGTGTGGAGTTACAGTAAATAAAAGTAGAAGAAGATAGAAGAACAACATCTCTGAGCATATATGGTGTCCGGAAATTCGTGGTACAAGCGGGAAATGGGTGAATTTCTATCACATTTGGGGTCGATTGAGTGAAAAAAAATTTACCGTGAAATTTAAAGAAAGGTTGCAAAAGTATTTTTATCAGCTCCAATAGTTTTTAGTGAATAAAGCAAAAAAAAAATTAAAAATTCGCAAATTGAACTTTTTTTTTTTGAGTTTTATACGTGTTGTAGATTCCCCAACTTTCCGCTTGTATCACTAGTTTCCGGACACCGTGTATATTGTTAAATAAAATTATCCCGAATTTTCCTACAAATTCCCTTCATAACTATGTTTTCCCGCTGATAATCCAACTGTCTAAACAACTGACCTGCTTTTATTTCGAACACTTTAAAAATATAACACATTTATTGTAACGGTACCCGACTTCTATTTCCCTACAAACTTTTCTACAATAATTGTGTTTTCCCACAAAACTACTGATCTGCTTTTATTTCGAAGACTTTAAAAATAGAACACATTTATTGTAACGTTCCCCGACTTCTATTTCCCTACAAACTTTTTCACAATAATTGTGTTTTCCCACAAAACTACTGATCTGCTTTTATTTCGAAGACTTTAAAAATAGAACACATTTATTGTAACGTTCCCCGACTTCTATTTCCCTACAAACTTTTTCACAATAATTGTGTTTTCCCACAAAACTACTGATCTGCTTTTATTTCGAAGACTTTAAAAATAGAACACATTTATTGTAACGTTCCCCGACTTCTATTTCCCTACAAACTTTTTCACAATAATTGTGTTTTCCCACAAAACTACTGATCTGCTTTTATTTCGAAGACTTTAAAAATAGAACACATTTATTGTAACGTTCCCCGACTTCTATTTCCCTACAAACTTTTCCACAATAATTGAGTTTTCCCACAAAACTACTGATCTGGTTTTATTTCGAACACTTTAAAAATAAAACACATTTTAAGTTCTTACCCCAATTCATACACAAATATCCATGGTTTACCTGCAACCTAAATTTTGTGCTTTTTCCCTAAATGCTTCGGCCTTTTTCTTCCTTTTGTAAAAAACCCTTGCATTTTCCGAGCCGTTTGACGTGATTCTGTTGTTTTGTGTAAAATTTTTTGTATTCTTTGGAAAAAATATTAATTTATATGACTTTGAATTCTAGTTAAAAAATTCTACTTACATATCTATTCTACTTACAAAAATCTTAGATACTCATCAACAAATATTAGTTGTGAATAGATAAGTTTTCTTGACCGGACGAGTCGTGACGTCATCAGAACCCACGCCACTAACTACGGTAGTAAGAATGATAACAGAGTTTAGTTACATGTGACGTCACACCGTTTTGGCGGGTTTTGACAACTCAAACAATAGAGATCAAGAAAACGTAGTTATCTTAAAAAAGCTGGTAAAGATTGCTTTAGAAAAAATATTGGAAATCCTCAATACACCTATAAAACACTGGACTACCATGAATTTGTTTGTAATACCGACGTTTGTTCATATCATTAATTGTTTGTATTATTACTTTGGACCCGGTTCAAGCAATTATTTTATTCATATTTTAATGTTCTTCCTCGTTCAAATCATTATTTTGTTCATATTATAATGTTCGTCCTTGTTCAAATCATTATTTTGTTCATATTATAATCTTCGCCCTTGTTCAGATCATTATTTTGTTCATATTATAATGTTCGCCCTTGTTTAAATCATTAATTTATATTTGGTGTTATATCCTGTAAAAATTATCTTGTTTGACCTTGTTCAAATCTTTAACGTACGCATATAATTATGTTGTATAGTTTACAAATCATTAATTTGAATAATAAATATTATTTTTATCATTTTCTATCCTATTTAAACCATTAATTGGTTCATATTATTAGCTTCAAACATGTATATAAATCATTAATTTTCCATTTAATCATGTTCATACCATTAATTTACTCATATTACTCATCTTGCATGGCTTATTTAATCATTTTTGTCACCAGGAAACGCAGCAGGAAACCGTAGCCTCAAACGGCTTGTTAAAACTGGTCCAAACCAATGGATCATCCACAAACTCTTTCTCAGAAAGCAACCAACAATGTTCACTCTCAAAAACTACGAATTTCACAATGTCCCACTCGAGTGAAACCAAAGAAGAGAGCAATAGAAGAATGTCTGAAATTGTAAAAACTGACCACTCGTTCAAAGCAGCAGAGGGTAGGAGATATTCAGAATTGGGAGAGATCAACGAAGAAGCTATCAATGAGTCTCAAAAGATATTCGAAGCTCTCAAAACATCAAAATCAAATGAATCTCAAAATTTGAATGGTGCTATCAATAATGGTACAGCAAAGAACGGTTTCGAAGCTAGCAATGGAGTGAGCGAAGCCAAATTGAGTGAAAGCGTTGAGGAGTTGAAAATGGTTCTAAAGAATGGCGGGGAAGAAGAAGTAACAGACCAGGCTCCAGTGTCGTTCACGATTAAGGAATCTTCTAAGGGTTATGCGTCAGTACAGCCAAGCAGAATCAACGGAAATGGACTTGGAAATGGAAGTACAAAGGGATTCTACAATGTGGATGATGTTCTCACCGGACTTGTCACGGACGAGGGTGAGTTTTTTTTTTAAATAATTAAACTTATTGTTGTTGTACACGATGCATTTTCTTCTCTGCATTCACATCATCCACAGGCAAAAAAATTATAATATCTGCGACCAGTCTCGTGTAGAATGGACGAACGTGCATTTAATTGCTCACCATTGCATTCCTCTGTGCCCAATAAATTCCTAAGTAATAAATTGACGAGTTTTCCTCAGTTAAAAAAACCTGTCCAACATAAAATTGTCGCCTCGCACGATAAGGGTGACTAAAATCAAATACCGTTGAAATAAGACAATATCACATTTGTCACACATTGAGATGGCCACGTGCTACACCATCGCCCCGTAAATTGGGTTTTCTATACATTTTAATAAATGTTCTGTGGAATATGTACAAAAAGAGGCTATCAGGATTGTATTAACGTTAAAGCCTCGCTGCTTGCGCACTGTCTACATTGTTTAGAAATATCATATAATATTTATTATAATAACAATACAGTCAGGAAACGCTATAGCGTGTAGCGTGGGATGCTAGTCTACGAAACTACGCGTGTAATCAAATATCGTATTCGTCAAAATACTGGTAACGTGCTACGCCAGCGCGAAAAATTCTTGCGATCTTTTGACTAATACTAAATAAACCAATTCATTTTGGTTCGAGTGTCGTTTTTAAGACCCACACGCGCTGTCTAGATATTGTTGTTAGATTCTACCTTGCACTGCAGTGGAAAGGATGAATTAATACGACCGTCACTCCTGGTTTCAGTTTCTACCTATTCTTTCCAAGATAGAAGTAAATTGAGATCTGGTGTTCTCTCTTTCTAAAACACATGTCTGACCTTAAGCGAAAGGGAGATAGAACGGGTATTATGAAGACCGTAATTTGGTCCACAATGGAGTGCTGATACCAACCTTGATGTAAGGCAGTGAGGCATGGAACTGGCAGAGGAAGGATGAAAGTAGACTGAATGCTGTAGAAATGAGATCTCTGAGACGAATGTGTAGTAAAACCATGTATGATCGAGTGAAAAATGTTGAGATTCGTAAAGAATGCAAGGCTGATGTAAGCGTAGCGAGCAAGATTAAGAAAGGGACGCTTATATGGTTTGGGCATATAGAGCGAATAAACGAAGAGAGGAGTGTAAGGAGAATATATGACGCGAATGTGAATGGAAGAAGAAGCCGGGGACGCCCGAGGAAGACATGGCACGATCAAGTGAATCAAATACTCGAGTCGGGCCATGTCAGAAGTCGGAATAACAGAAGAGAATGTATGAGGCATTGTATGAATGTGAATGAAGCAAGAAGCGTATGCTAAGATCGAGTTGTTTGGCGGTCCATCCTCTCTGCCTACCCCTGCGGAGAAACGGCGTGATGGTTAGTTAGTTAGTAATTTGGTTCCCAATACGGAACAACTAGAATCGGCAAATTAATAATACCCTCAACAAATATTACAATCTCCTTGGTTGTATAGCTCCTTGATATCTGCTGTATTTAAGATATTTTGCTATTTCTCTATTGAACAAATATGACGATCTCCTTTAATGTATATCTACTTGATAGCTGCGGGTATATTTAAAATTATTTAAGTTTTAGTATTATATTAAGTCTATCCTCACTGCAACAAAACTGTACTACTGTTTTTTATTTCTCTATCTGTTTAATACTGGCTGATATTTTGATATATTTATAATATTATTTAAATCAATATTATGAACAAAACTATTTCATATTTTTTCCGACTTGTGTGCATAAATAGTGTTCTGTTATTGGGCTACATTTGTATGATGATTGTTATTTATTGTTGTATTATATAATACTGTAGAACTAAACTCCCGCTGACAAGCTGCTTGCAGTGGCTTAGCGGGTACAAGTTCCCATTGTATGTAATTAATATTATACAATAAAAAATGTTAATTAATGAAATTGCATAAACTTACACATTTTATGTTGTTTACAGAAGCAGGCAAGGCTGGAATGACAGACGAAGAAATCGCAGAGATCATTTCTGGAGAATCAGAAGTCCTGAAGGATCAACATGTCATTGGGTTTGTGGTGCTATTATTTTTTGAAATATATAATCAAAACGGATTATTTGAGGTATTTCCTCCGGGTTCTATTTCGTTAAACAAATCTGTATGGTAACTGAAAAATTAGACATAATTTCCTTGACATTTTCAAATTTTAAGTAATGTAGGTGAATAAATGTATTGACGGTCATCTCCCAAAAATATACACTTTGCAGGTTGCTAACTCAAGAAATACTATGAATGATTATTTATCTGTTAATTCTAATTGGGTTATTAGGTTTCAAAAGAATGACAACCTTCGTGGTCGAGGGTGAGGCTCTCAACTATGAATCCGGAGGTCGCGGGTTAAAATCCCGGCGTGCGCCTGTAAATTTTATTGAATTGATTTGTTTTGTTTGACAAATTCATACCATATACTATGTTTGCGGCACGTTCCAGAATGAAAGTTACTCTCAGTGTTGCCCTGGTAAAAGACCACCGTTCAGAATTGAAATGTAGCTTGAAATGGATTTAGAAGTTTTTGGTGAGCATATCTGAATAGCCAGGTGCTTTGCCATCTTTCTCTTCTCCTCCCATTACCCTTCAGCCACACAACGTACCCCTATAGGGGGTGCCATAGTCCCACTGGCTTCGGACTGTTGAGATTCTTGTACGGTATTCACATACAGAAATCCTCAAACTGCAATCTTTTAAATTCTATATGAAATATCTAGTAGAATTTTAACAAAACGTTCAATATTGCTTCCTGTGGCATCTATTTTTTGACATTTTGTGATGTATTCATAGATTTATTGTGTTCAAGTTTAATTTGTGGAACTTCAATTTTTTTCATTATTCATAATTTCTTCAAAAGATTGGTATTCACTTTGTGGCGTCATTATTAATAAATTAATTAAAAATTACTTTGTAAATTAGTATACTGTATGTCCTGATGACGTTAATATGTTAAAAAGTCGTGTTTAAAAAGTAATTTATAATTCATTTATTATTATTCAATTTAAAAAACGGTTAATTCATAAATAAAAAGTTTTTCTAGGCAATTATTATTATGCGAAACAGCTGTCACGCGTAATAATAATTGCCTAGCACAACTTTTTCGTAAATAAGCCATATCTTATAGAATTTAATGATTACGGTTTGAGAATTTTCATCTTTTGAAACCGTATACATTTTCCTAACTACCCCTAGAGAATTTATGGTATTACTTGAGTTAGCAACCTGCAAAGTGCTGTTTAGGGCCATCAGTCTAGCGATAAAGTACCTGCCTGTTATATTTTCTGTTGCTATGATTCATTTCCTGTGTCGCCAACTTTTCGATTGTTCCAATATTACGACTAAACACGTGAAACCATTCATATCATAAATAACTAATGATAATCATTCAATTTATTTTTTTATAACTCATTGAAGTTTGTAAACCTCATTGTAATATTTAATCATTGAAGAAGATAATATTAACCCCAAATGAACCACGAAACCGAAAAAACAACAGAAAATAAAAAGATTTCAGTCGCATCTGGATTGTTACCCCGGATAGGTAGAGGTCCTGGGTTCGAGTCCAGATGCAATTGAAATCTTTTTATGTTCTGTTGTTTTTTCGAAATTAGTGTTTCAATTGGGATGTGTTAATATTATCTTCTTCAAAGAATGATAATCATTTAAAAAAAAAACATGTAAATAATTAAAGAAACAACCTAAAAAAACAAAAAAAAAATGATCCCACAAATGTTTTTTGAATAACAGCACAAACATAATAAAAAAAACATCAAGATCGCATGCCAATCATAAAAAAATAGTGGACGTTATTCTTCTCACGGAAACATGGTCGTATAAATGTGATATTTGATCCAGAAACTAGCGTCATTCGGCACCAGTGGGAAACACGCCAAACGCGTGTCTAACATTTGTCTACAGTCGACTTTCATCCATGTTTTCCCCCTGCTACAACACGCGTTTCTGCAAGACTCATGTTCACTCCTTTCTCTCCTCAAAAAGGAAATTATTTTACTCTGGTCCTCCAGTGGGGAGCTAATGTAAAAGAATAAATTTTATTTTGTGAAAAAAAAAATATTATTAATCATTTAATTAATACTAATATCAATTCCATCAAATTCATACGTAACCAAAAAAAAAATACAAGTAATTTCGTAACTAATACATGCAAAATCACGAAGTAACAATCACCAATTGTAAGTTAACGACATAAATACATATATTTAATAAATAATTCATTAATACTGAGTAAATCGTATTATTATTACATGTTTACTTATTTACTTTTCATGAAATCTACATAACTCTTCGCTTCAATTTGGGATAAAAATATTTCACTTTAAATCGAATATAAAATAAAAATACTGCTTCACATGGCTGAATGATCGAAATATTTTAATCCAACTTTTCGAAACATGTTTTCAAAAAATGCAACAATATCGTAAAATAAATACGAAAACAATTATTACGAAATGAATATATTTATTCATTAACCGGAAATGCGTTCAAAAAACGGCAACTAATAAAACAACTGATGTAACGAAACTGCGAATTGCTGATAAAAATACCAAATTCTCTAAATGACAATACTCGTACAATATATCATCTTAATAAAACAAAATGCTCAAAAAATTGCAAAAACCGAAATATAATTAACGTATTAATAATTTAAAAAAAAACCTTTTAATTGACAATTGAAATGACTCAAAAATAACAACAAACTGTTATGGTTTTGTCATGACGACTAATTGATTATAAAAAAAAACCGCTACAAAATCGACGATAATGATAAAAAAATAACGTCTAACACAATAAAAATCAAAAAGTTTATTTCGTTACAAAAATATCTAAATTCATTTGAAAATGTATAAAATCGTGATAAAAATCCGGGATAACCATAAAAATAACATTAAAAACCCGTCTAAACCTACAATCCAGCCTCCAAAAAGTCCTGGCTTCCCACATGAACAGACCCGACGACGATGATTCCAGCGTTAACTTCAACAAGATGATGCCAGTCATCGGTTTCCTGAAAGACTCCGAGGTGTTCCGAGCCCTTAATGACGAGAGCATCAAGGGAAGAGCTGAACTCTTAGAAGAGCAGAGGAAGCACACCAAGTTTCTGCAGAAACCGAACAGACCTATACCCTTCTGCAAGAGATTGGCTATGGAGACTACGTTCAAGGTGAGTTTAATGATTTTGTGCATTTTATATCATGTCGCGTTCTTCATCTTCTGTTGCACTGTCCTATTGGAGATCATTTGGACGATCTTCACAATGCAGGCCACGCCTTATTAGTTTTTGTAATGTAGGGTTTTCAATAAAAATCTTTTCAACTTACCTGGATTGTCGATTTTTGAGGTATAGGTCGAATCAAATTGTTGCGAACTGTTTAACCTCGTTCTCGCATTTAATAAATACTGGCGTCCCACAGGGATCGGTCCTAGGTCCAACTTTGTTTGCTTTATTTGTTTATTTTCGTGGGGAGATAATATATTATTGAAAATGTCTATCATGGATGAATAACGGACCGAGGATTGTCGAATTTCACGAAGACAATTAAAATAAATACAGCATTCCTATCTGTCATCTGTGCACAAGCAATCGAAAGAACGTGGAAATGGATGGCTTTATCATGAGCACAGAATCTAATATATTTCAAATGTGTCTTGGAGACAAACTTGACAGTAGAGTTAAATTACGATCTTGACATGTCTCACATTGTCAGACGAACTGTCATTTGAGAAGTGTTTAGACAAATATATAACCATTCTGTATTCTCTAATAAAATACTGCAGCTAGAACACATCTTGGCTTTCTGATAATTTTCATTATTAAATGATCAGGCCTATGGTCGAGGGGTAAGGTTCTCGACTACGAATTCGAAGGCCGCGGGTTCAAATCAAAATTTTGTTTAATTAATTTGTGCTGTTTCAAAAATAATATGTTGTACATTTCCGCACGTTCCAGAGTGGAAGATACTCAGTATCGCTCTGGTGAAAGACCACCATTCAGAATTGAAACGTTGCTTGAAATGGCTTTTTGCCGTGTTTGGTGACCAGATCTGAATAGTGAGGTATTTCCCCACCCTCCTCTTCCCTCTCTCCTTCCCCTCCTCAATAGTTTCAGCCTCACAACATTCCCCGATTGGGGATGCCATAGTTTCACTGGCTCCAGACGGTTGGGAACAGTTGGGACTCTTGTGGGGTATTCATATAAAAAAAAATCAAATAAATAACCAAAAATGGTTACATATTGAATCTAAAAGTTTTTTGTTCAATTCGAGACAAGTGGTGAAGCAATTTCAAGGTCATTAAGGTCAAACTAAAGCGTTTCCGTGCAGAGAGACAGAGAGTTTTTAAGGTCATGTGAATTTTTTTCTTCAACATTACATCATACTTTTCAAGTTTCATGACGCCAGAGCTCAACGTACGAGAGATTTTACTGCACCATTAAACAGATTTTTTGTTTAGATGCAATTTTCTAAAACTTTGGTCTTAGGGTTGATCGTCAGTGGAAGAGCAATCAATTGTGTTGGGTTCCCATCCAGGCATAGTAGGTTTAATTCCTCCGTCATTACACAAGCAACATCTTCTACTTATAATGTTGGTAGTATGAGTTTTCAATACATTGTTAAGTTATTCGTAGCTCAGGAATATTTGTCTCTCTTTAAAAATAGGAAACAGTGAAATGTAATTTTTGCGGTCGACGCGGCGAAGCAATTTTTCAAGGTCATTAAGGTCAAATCAAACTGTTTTGAGGCCATGCGAATGTTTTGTGTACTAATACATCGTACAAAAATAGAAACGTCGATACATTTCAACGTGTGACAGACGGAGGGTGCCAATTTTGTATTGAAGCGTTGCACAATAGGAGGATTTATTATTGTCGATGGCCAATTCAAGAATTCAATCAGAGTCGATCATTTGACATTTGGCAATATAAACTTATTGACAAACTTATCTATGGATGACGAAATAGATTAATAAATTAGAAATAGATGTATTCGGGGCGATTGGTACATGATTATGAAATTTCGCGGGGGGATGGGAGAAGTGTTATGGATGTAGTGAGAAACAATTCTGTGTTCTTTCTATAAATTTATTAAATACGTAGTAAAGTTTCTTAGCTTTTAATTCCAGGGTGGGGTTTGGCCTCCTCTATAAATGTTCTCCACAAGCTTTGCTCCCTAGAAATTCTTCTACAGTCTTCTGTCTCATGCTTCAATCTTCTTTCACACTGTCAGTTCTCCTTCTGTTGCTCTTGATTCTGTCGGCGTGAGTGAGTTACTTAGTCCCCAGAGTTCTTCAGAAATATCTTCTCCACTATCCCACCATTTTCATAAGAGTCACGTCTGGCCACTGCGCCACCAACGATGGTGTCGAGGTTTCTAAGAACAACCCTCCCGTCTCTACTGCTCACAGTCACCCATGGGGACTGCCTGTGGCTTGCCAGAAGCTGTATATACTGTTCTGGAGTTGTACGCTGCCATGGGAACGTGTGTTTCTGTTTCTCCTCTAATATATGTTACTCTTTATAAATTGTTGTCCTCCACTATCTTCGAGAACACAAACTAACTCCTTTGGATGAGAACACGTAAACGTTTTTGGTATTTATGTATAAATTTATGTTGTACCGTTTAGGGACAGTCTTTTAGAATCATTTAATGGTCTTGACACGAGAACCGACAGAAGGACTCACCTGGTCCTTAAAATGATCTGCAAAAGTGATGAGTGCCCTCGACTGACAGGTCATCTCTTCCTTTATTGTCTGCCTCGGGGAGTTTTCACTTGGCTATTATTTCATGTGATAATCTTTCCACGTGATTACGATAGAATCATTCTAAATTAGATAATCGTGTTGATTTTGAATTGTCTCCACCTTTCTCATCTTGCTCCAATGTTATCATTTCCATAGTAAGTCCACCTCTTCCTTGGTCTGATTCTAAGTATCCTTCGTTTGGCCATGATTTTCAGTGTCTCTTCATCTGGCATCCTTTCTACGTGGTTACCTTATTCTTAGGACCTGCAGAATCTTACGATAGTCTCATACTCAGTTAGATCTTCATTTTAATGTGTCTCCTGTCGTCGACGCAGTCAATTCACCTCTTCCCTGGTTTTCATTTTTAAAGTTCTATGTGATGTGAATCTTTTAAACTAGTCATTGGACATGCAAAGATTATAAGTTTAGGGAAAACTGTAAAAGCAAGAGTAAAGTTGTCAGTAAATGAGGAAACGAGCAATGATTTTTAAGATAATTTTAAATATTTCAATAGTTTTAATAGATCGATATCTATCAATACTTTTTTTTTCAGGATCCCCCATACAAAGTGTGCATCACAAAACAGCCCAAGAAATTACCTGGATCCAGTATTTTAACAGAGGTAACTTTATTTTTTTAAGCCACGTTTTCCTGGTTGTTCCAGTGTTATTGCTCTATTAAAAGCCAATAATGGTTCAGTCAAAATCTTCAAGACTCTTGGGGTGATGGTATAAAAATCAAACTTGTGACGAGAACTTGCGGGTTCGATTCCCACCCTTTAAAAAGACAAGCTTTTCTTAAAGTTTTTACCACTGTTCTCAGATCAATCAAAGGAGAAAACATGCTAAAATCAAAGGAATGGCGCTTATTCTATTATAAACTATCCCCAATGCCAAACGATAAAATATGTATCGGAAAAATTAGATACACCGATTGTTTAAATCGATTTTATTTGTACTGATGAAACGGAGGTAAAAATAAGGAATGTGAGAAAATCTTAGGCGATTAGGATATAAAATTAATTATTCTTTTGCGCAAATTGGTCTATGATTGGCTTCTTGGTTTAGGGAGAGTCAAGAGCGAACATATGCTGACTGACAGTTAATTCTTTTTTTTTTTTTTAATAATTAAAAACATATCCGTTAGTGGTGTCTTGGCCTTATTACTATTATGGTTTGATTTGCTTGACTGAATTTATGTTACATTATTTGTGGTCTTTGGGAAATGATCTAATTAGATTAAAAACCCCAACCAAGGAAAGGAAAAAGGACAAACATTTGGTCATAAACAAATAATAAGTATAGTTACTTTTTGTACTTACTAAATAAAATAGATTTAATGTGTTTTTAACTATTTGCTGCGCCCTCTTGGGGCTGCATCCATGAGTCGGCTCATAAAGCTGAGTGATACGTAACTCAATCTTATCAGTATTCTATATTATCTGTTTTTAGTACTCAATTTTAAACACTTTTTTTCCTTATAGCACCAACCAGTACCTAACAAAAACATATACATAATTATTAATTGATAAACTAAAGTTTTTATGACAAGATTTTTGTGCATAGCGCAAAGGGTAACAATTATTTTTATAAACAATAATTATTAGCCTGAAATAATCATCTAAATTGAAAAAACCTTCCGAGCAAAGATAAATGTCGCCGGCAGGACTCGAACTTGCACCCTTCTAATATCCGGTCAGATGCTCTACCATTGAGCTACGTCGGCTTATTGCAAACCCGCCAAGTTAATCAATATATACTAGTGTTTCATTCAATAATTACGGTTATTTATTATATTTCACCTGTGAACAACCAACTTTATTAGTATGAGGAAGGCTTGTAACTGCTAAATCCCTCAATAGGTGGCGTCGAGACAAATTATGTCTTCATTTTATTGGTGAAAAAAATATAATAAAAAACCGCAATTATTGAATGAAACACTACTATATATTGATTAACTTGGCGGGTTTGCGATAAGCCGACGTAGCTCAATGGTAGAGCATCTGACCGGATATTAGAAGGCTGCAAGTTCGAGTCCTGCCGGCGACATTTATCTTTGCTCGGAAGGTTTTTTCAATTTGGATGAGTGTTTCAAGCTAATAATTATTGTTTATAAAAATAAATATACATAATTGTTTACTCTATAATACTTGTTTTTCTTATCTCTTCATAAGTACGTTCATAAGTTTTTTTCTAGATATATTATATTACCATACTATGTCAATACTAGCTTTTTTCACTTCTATTTTTGTATAACGGTACTCAATATGAATTATACTTGTCAATTTGACTGTCCTAAAACGGGATTTGTTCCCAGTTGGGCAGTCAAAGCTGTCTTAGATTTCTTTGTTTAATAATGTGTGTTTCAAATAAATAAGGTTATCTCGAGAGTTAAACGAATTTACAGGTTTGACGTTTAGAGAATTTTTTTTTATAATAACTAAGAAAGTATTGCATATTAATGAAAATTGTTTCCAAAAAATTGGCATTTGGTATAGCTTGAATTGAACAGACGATAGCGGTAATTAAGAGAAAAAATATGATTCAGATTTGATAAATGTTGCTCAATATGTAACCCAACCTAACTTAACAATAGTAGATTTACAGCTGTCGCAGTGAACATTCGTAAATAAATCTGCATCTAACCGAATCCTTTTGTTGTCTGTGTCGAACTGGGGGAGCCTTCTTGTACGCTGTGCTATATTCTTGAGCAAAATCATGACCTTGAAAACAGGAAAACCTTTGCCTTCATCTCAAAATGTTGTTGTTAAAATTGCAGGGTGTGTTCCTAATTCCCGAGGTGCCAATATTGGTGCCGGAGCCAGCTCCAGAAATTCTGGTGGCCCCAGAATATCTGGCAGACTCCGAGTTTCCAGATCTGGAAGACACTGGAATACCTCTTCCGGTAACTCCTCCCAAATCAGAAGAACCAGAAAGGGAGGCCACAGAAGAACAGAACGGTACGTTGCCATACTTGCATTATTCGGGAATTTATTATATTATTCAATGTTGGAGATTTTTTAAATTTATTGATAATAACTAGAATTTTTTCGTCAGTATTCCTTTCTGGAATGATGGCTATGGTTTATATCCTATTAAACTGTCACACCAGCAAATCCAAACATCACAGAAAAAGACTCCGTTGCGACGGGTAATGATGTTGTTAACATTGAAGCAAATTTGTTTTTAGGTGAAGCAGAAGAAGAAGCCAAAAAAGAACAGACTGAAGAGGAAGAAAGGGAAGCCAGTGAAGAAGTCAAACCAGAAAAAGAATGGACAGACCTCGTGGTAGATGAGAGCATTGGTAAGATTAATCTAGAACTCGTAAATAAGAAATCTCAAATCTTCTTAGTCTAAGCATTTGAGGGTCTCCATGGTCGAGGGGTAAGGCTCTCGACTACGAATCTGAAGGTCGCGTGTTCAAATCCCGGCGTGCGCAAGTAAATTTTATTTAATTAATTTGTGTTGTTTCACAATTAAGTAATTCAAAATAATATATGATATATTTGCGCACGTTCCAGAGTGGAAGATGCTCTCAGTATCGCCCTGGTGAAAGACCACCATTCAGAATTGAAACTTTGCTTGAAATGACTTTTAGCCGTGTTTGGTGACCAGATCTGAATAGCCAGGTATTTTCACCACCTTCCTCTTCCCCTCCCTACTACCATCAGCCTCACAACATTCCCCAATTGGGGATGCCATAGTCTCACTGGCTCCAGACGCTTGGGAGCAGTTGGGACTCTTGTGCGGTATTCATATATATAAAAAAAAAAATCATCTGAATTATTTTCAGACGAGAACCTTCCAGTGGAGCAGCAGCTGGTGAAGGTTCAGAAGCAGCTGGAAGCTCTGAGCAGGCTGCCAGCCGCCATTCAGCAGACCCTCGACCTGGTCTCCAAGCAGTTAGGCAAGATGGTGCCCAGGACTGGAGAGACGCCCAAACCTGAAGAAAGACAGGTGAGAACCGTTCCTTTGAAGGAAACATTGCATAGCTCCCGCAAGCACTCGCTCACCAAGGCCAAGGTCTCACTGCGCTATCTCCCATTCTTCAAACTTGACAGGAGCCCGATCCCCTTATTTAAGTACAAGCAGCGGCGGTTTTTTCTAAAGTATGTTTGCGCAGTGAAGAATAAAAAAATAACAGAAACTTGTATCATAATTTGACTACATTATAAACATCGTGCCATTTAAATTCCCCGCTAAAAATACACTAGTTCGTCCAGGTAATACTTCCTGAGAACGAATCTGAAATGAATCCCATATGTGCGTTATGACTTCAGAAGCCATGGGAATTTCTGTCCTAAGAAATAGTTAATACAAACCATACTAGTGGCGCTTCAGTAGTAAATAGTGGAGCGTGGTCAAACCTTGGAAATCTAGCAGCGATTTGTGCTCGACACAGAAGGTCCTGAGGGAAATTTCGGATGATAGGAAGGAGTGAACAGTGTAGGAGGGTAGATAAACAGAGCCCGGCAGATCGTTCCACAGCCGGGCTGTCGAAATCAAGTCACATATGTAAACCGTGTGCAAATGTTGGGCGCACGTGTGGCGTGTCTCCCGACTGAGCACCGGTGCCAAATGGATCAATGACGCTAGTTCTTCAGAGAATCTTCCATTGAAATACCGATAGAGCAAGGACAGTTGAGGTTACCCACCACTTTCTCACCCCGGTATAAGTAACTTATGGTTACTTCTTCGGGGTGTACGTCAAGGACTCTAACTGTTTGGTTCAGCGAATCTAAGGTTATACATGATTCTAAATCCTCATGTGTCCTTGCACAGCATTAGCTTGGAAGAAGGTTAGTAAAATATCATAGCTCAACGGTGAGTACATACGAATGGTCAACAAAAGTGGTTCTAGTAAGTATGGTGACTCTGCTCTACTCGTCCGTACTCCGTAGATGAAGATGGTCAAACGCGGAGAAATAATCACATAAAACAGTAAAAGGGAGAAACAAAATAGATTAAGTAAGAGTACTTAGAACGAGCCGTTACCAGGACATCAGGGCAGTCCCTCTGAACCAGTGCCAGGTGGATTCTTGTTCCCGCCACCCTTCCCAGGAGACATTGCGTCAGTTGTCAGGATTATCCCTTAAGAGAAGCGTGATTGGGGAGGGGGTAAAAAAAATACCCAGAGATCCTAGGAATATGGAGGAGTCCGGACAGCCGGGAGCATGCCACTGAGTCGCGGAGACGGGAAGGCTGTCACCAGCAAGCTAGCTCCATCGGGAAGAGCACAGGGGATCCGGCTAGGGTCAGTCAGAAGTAGATGACTGCCTCGGGTTGCAGGGATGGGGTTAATTTTCCACTCCCTAAATGAGGAGCTGAACAGTACATAAAGAAATGTTTTTGAGTTCAATTCGCCTGAATATCTCAAAATTTCCATACCTAAAAAACCAAACTCGTGATAGGGAAAGAAAAATAGTAAACAAAATAATAGCTGTGGAGACATTTGTGCAGAGTGAAAATTTAAAGTTAAAAGTAAAATTTTTAAAAAAGGTATAAGATATATTAAAAATCTGGAATTTAAAATAACAAAATACAGAATTAGAGAATAAAATAAGATAACAAAAATAGAAAGTAAAAGATTAACATTGATAACAAGGCAAATAAAATAAAGGACAGCATTCCCACCTGACGTCTGTGCTCCAAAGATTCCAATCTGTTTGCTAAGATGGAAGAATCTAGCTGGTGACGGCTCTCAAATGAGCCATCGTTCAATTGAGTCGTACTAAAATATTGAGCTGGTGCCGTGACTCCCGCTCTTAACAAAATTAATCATGACCAATCGCTGTTCATCTTTGGTCACAGAGCAATGCACGCCGTTGTTCCCAGGTATCATGCCTTCTTCCTTTGAACCCGGGACTTTGGCATCATAGTTGAAACGGTGTCTCACATTGACAGCTTCTTACGTTATAAAACAATATTTACGTTACTCGTTACGTTTCTTTTACAGAACGGCGAAACAACTGAGGAACAAACAAGCGGCGACTGTGCTGAGGAGACTGAAGCGACGGAAAAGGGTATTAATAATTTCTTATAATTACATACTTTATTTTAATTTAATAAAAAAAAAACAAATCACTCGGTTATTGCGATAAACTGATCGGTAGGCCCCAAACGTACATTGTCCGGGACCAGCAGAGTGGTCAGTGTATTTTTAATGTCATCTATTGTAATTTTTTTACTTACTCTAATTAAAACTCATCTTTTGAGACAATCATATACATACATTGACGAAATACACACGTAAATTGCTTAGCTAGGCTAGCCGGTTAGTGCTTACCTAAAGTCACTTAAAGAATAAGTTTTAAAGATCACGCATCGGTGCGCAAATCGTCCACAGCTTTAAATGTCATTTTATAAATATTCCAAATAAATACCTACTTTTCTTGTGTCACCAATCTTCTAATAAATGTAACGTCAGTAGAAAAGCAGGATAAAAGAGCAACTGTAAAACTATCATCTCTATTATTTTTAAAAACAATAATTATTAATCTAAAACACTCATCCAAATTGAAAAAACCTTCCGAGCAAAGATAAATGTCGCCGGCAGGACTCGAACCCGCACCCTTCTAATGTCCGGTAGATATTAGTATTCTTCTAATGTAGACATAATTTGTCTCGACGCCATCTATTTGAGGGATTTAGCCGTTACAAGCCTCTCTCATACTAATAAAGTTGGTTGTTTACAGGTGAAAATATAATAAAAACAGTAATTATTGAATGGAACACTAGTATATATTGATTAACTTGGCGGGTTTGCGATAAGCCGACGTAGCTCAACGGTAGAGCATCTGACCGGACATTAGAAGGGTGCGGGTTCGAGTCCTGCCGGCGACATTTATCTTTGCTCGGAAGGTTTTTTCAATTTGGATGAGTGTTTTAGATTAATAATTATTGTTTATAAAAATAATAATTGTTACCCTTTGCGCTTTGCACAAAAATCTTGTCTTAAGTTTTTAAGAACTTTAGTTTATCAATTAATATCATCTCTATACTTAAATTTTCCAATAAAACTGTGTTCATCTGAGCGACCTGCCAGCTGCAGGTAAGTAGTATCTGTTTGTAGATAATTGGATAAAGAATAGGAAGTAATATAAGTCTAAAGTCATGGTGTTTAAAAAAGAGAGTACGAAAACAGTGTACAATGATGAATACTTGGGGCAGGTCTACGAGTTTGTATATTTGGGAAGTATTTTTACGAGAAATGGAAAGACTGATAGGGATATTGAAAGAAGGATGAATGCAGAAAACTCCATTAACGAAGGAGGACTGAACGCGGTTGGCGCTAACAAAAAGTTGTCCAAAGAATCGAAGCTAGTGGTCCACTGAATTCTGAATTTGCCAACCATATTTTGGAAACAAATCATTCTTTTGACAGAAATAAAGGTTTACAAATTTTAAGTACGAATACAACATGTTTACAATTAGATAAATTTTAAAATTTAGAAATTATAAAAAGTGTTAATAGTCAATTAAATATTTATGAAAAGTAGCTATCCCTTCAATTTATGTTCATATTAATACCAATATTTAGAATATTATTAATAAAAATATTTTTTATTCTTTGATTTTGTTTATCATAAATAAAAAAATGTATTTTTTAATTTTTAATATAAAATTATTATTTAATATTTGATAATTTTTTATTTTTTTATTATTTCGTATTAGTTACTTACCTTTACATAATGTTAATTTTTGTTTATGTTTGTAATTTGTCTATTCTTACGTTATTACTTTTCCATTTTTATTATTTGTCTATTCCTGTCATTATTTCTCAGAATACTGTGTATCCTGATGAGGGAAGCTTCGCTTCCAAAAAATAATGATGTTTATATATTAAATAGCGGTTTATACAAAACATTTCTTTTTCATTTTATTGAAAATGACACGACAAAGTAATTTTTAATTTTTTAAAGACGTGATTACGTAAAATAACTTATTGACGAATAAACGGTTTTATTGTTATTATTATTACGGAGATGTATTTTTCACTTATAAATTAAATCTTTCTAGAATCAGCAGAATGCAATGGAGGCAGCAAGGAAAACGGAGAGGTCGATCCCTCGGAACACGAAACCCCCGAGGAGAATGTAGCCGAGAGGAACGGGAGCGCAGAAGAAGTGAAGGGAGAAGGGAAACCCAGAACAAACGGAACGGAGGGACCCCTCAATGAACAAGATGCAATCAGTAAAATGAAGCAGGTGATACAAAATTAGAAATAAAATATATTGTTACGAATAGTTAAATAATGAACGTAGGTAGGGTAGGTTCAATTTGCTAATACTGGATGCATTCTATTTTAAACGTTTGCTGTACTTGGATGGAGGGGGGATCAGAGTTTGTAACGGTACAGGTACCTTGTTTATGATGTTCGACACCCTAAATGATGCGTCACCATCCCTACGGACTAGAGCAATGATCCGGTAGCTTCTCGACAAGACCGCGAGTCTCAGTTTGACAGCGTCACAGGACCAGTGATGGTATGTCTATTCCATAGATCTAGGGTAGAAACAAAATTTTCATACTTTGCAAAAGCATTCATACTTTGTAGAGTATTGATTGAGGAAAAGCAAATCATTGAGGAATGTTGAACTGGATGAGTTGCAACAAAGTAGGTGAGTCAATAATACGATTAATTATTTTGAAAAAGCAAATGAGATTAAAGTATTTTACACGCTTTTGTAATGAAGAAATGTTTATGGATTGTTTGATTTCATCATAGGAGTAATCGCATTCTCGCCCTGATCTCCATGCAATTCCACGTAAGAAGCTGTGTTGTACAGATTCAAAATGATGAATATGAACAGGGCAGGCGAATGCAAATTTTCAAACATTGCTTGCTTCCTGCGGCCATCGAGCCGAAATCGTTGGTTGAATATGTTTCTAAAAAATAAATGCATTTCCCCCAGGACCTGATGGACGAGCTCTCCTCCGAGCAGAGCGCGCGTAAGGAGAAGCAGGCGCGCCCGCTCGTCCTGTCGTCGTGCGGCCGGCGCACGCCCGGCCCCAAGCCCGTGTTCGGGCCCCTAACGCCGACGGCGCGCCCCCTCGTGCTGCCCGGGGGCCGAAAGTGGAAGGGACCCAAGGATGCCTTCACTGACAGCTTTATCGCGGAGACTCTGAGCTCGCAGGCTTCTGTAATTACAGGGACTACGCTTGGGTATATACGGATCTACTTTATCAAGAGTTACCTCACTATGCATCTTTGGCATCTTCGTATTATTTAACTGACTTTTATTTAACCCTAGAATGGAAGCGAGAAGCATATTTCACCCCCATTTTAAATTAGGCCCTTTTCCCATCTTTGTGTCATTAAGGGTAAAAAAACATTGCTACCACTCATAGTAAACACATTTATTGATTAAATTAATAAAATAAAATCCATAATTCACTCGTTTATTGTGTCTGAGAAGCTAGCAGAAAATCTCACTCAATAGTTCCCACCATAGACGTAAAAGCGCGGTCTGCTACTATGAAGACAACCGCATTGCTTGGGAAATAACTCAAGGGAAGCATATCTTGGCGATCAGTCGGCACTTCAATGAAAAGTCATTGAAATTAGACAAAATAAATTTTACTCCCCGCTTCCATTCCAGAGTCAAAGTGTCGCAGCGTTGGCTATATGAAAATTACGCCATTATCCACTTTTTTACAATAAATAATCATAAAATTAAGGAATATTCATTAATTTTTCACATAAAATAAAAGTTAAATACTTTTAAATTAAGGCCACTCTCTGACGGTCCGGTAGACCGGCAATTACCGGCATATGGAGTAAAGGGGACAACGGAGAAAGCTCGGTGTGAAATAGGAAGACTTCTTATATATGGAGTAACGTGCTGGACCAGTTCTTGGAATGGACATTCGGTATATTTTCCGGAATTTGATAACATCTCCGGACAGTTCCCTGGCAGCAATAAATAACCTACAATGAATGTTACGTTCGATGTGGAGGTGGACCTAAAACCTCCTCCTTTTTTGTCTCGTTCGAGGGAATAAATAGCATACCAGAGCATCGTCTTCACTTGATTCACTCGACATTTATTGATTTTGACTTTGATAGATCCGATAACATTCAGCGGTAGATGTGATAACAGAAACTGCAATACCGACAATTTACTGGTGGCTACAAATCACTGCAGACCCGTCGATGGAGAAAATATCGTGAAGGATTTCCTGCATTTTTGCTGCACCCGGTTTATGTCGATTCCCTACCGGACCGTCAGAGAGCGGCCTAAGTCTTCTTGTAGAGAAAACTTTCAAAAAAATATTTTTCGTTGGTTCCTCAGATGTGAAGCATACTAATTCAGTGAAAGAATAATTTCGAATGATTTCAACAACAAAAAACATATTATATCTTCATGAGAAGTCAGGTCAAATATAATAACTAAAGAATAATACAGAGTTATCGCATATATATATATAGGGTACAGGAAACAATAGAGTGAGATAGGTATATTACAAAAAAGAGAGAAAAGAGAAAAAAATATATTAGAGGGAGACAACAATTGATAAGAATTATGAATAAGAGGGAGACTCTATTTTTATTCACTTAAAAAAAATACATGTTATTTTTTTAAAGATAATCTTTAATCAGATGTCTAGTTGAAAAAGTAATTATATGAAATTTCCGCGACAGAAAAAAAATGGCAAAGTATTTTCCGAAAAATATAAAAAAAACACGTGTGGTTCTATTATTTAACGTGCTATATATGAAGAAATTCAGAGCGTTTCTTTGAATACTACTTAAGTCTTGATTTTTTTGCTTTATTCTAAATGTGTCGTATTTCATAAAATATTTTTAAGACGATCGCTTACGCCCTAATCATCTTTTATACTAGCGCGCTCTCTCTCTCTTACGTATTAATTAATATATCTTCTTTTCAAAGAATTTTCAGTTACCGCTCGGAGGGTAATGCCGGGTGCTTTGCCCGTAAATCGTTCAGAATGGTCACAAGTCATAAATCAATATCAAATCATTGCGAATCATCTTCAATTTGTTTTCTGATCGTCACTATAAAAAATGTATTTTTAAGAGATGCGATTAAGAACTCCAGTCCATTTTTTTTCAAACTTAAATGCCATTATATTTCGTTTTTTTTTCTAGTCAGTTTTCAAAGATAAAATAATTTTCGATGTTTCAATTTTTCGAAGGCCGCCAAAACGCTTCAAATCTATGGCCGGTCGGTTTTGATCAGTTTTGAGGTTAGAATGTCAAATGTCAAAACAAGGATGAGCTTTACCGTGCATAATTGTATATTCTATTAATAGTAAACCACAACTAAACACAAGTAATAAAATTATGTACCCTTTTAGTAACTTTAACTAAAAGAATAATAATAGTATTGAGCATTAAGATTATCATAATACCCGTATTAATAATTGGTTTAATCATGAATACTCTAATTTCTCGCTGTTTATATTGAAAAACAACAAACACAAGTAATAAAATTATGTACCCTTTTAGTAACTTTAACTCAAAGAATAATAATAGTATTGAGCATTAAGATTATCATAATACCCGTATTGATAATTGGTTTAATCATGAATACTCTAATTTCTCGCTGTTTATATTGAAAAACAATTATATATCTTAAAGTCACCCAAATTAATTTAAAATATCGCCAAAACTAAAAGAAAACACCTTTTAAATACAAAACAACATCGAAAAAAAATCATTCTAATCCAAAAACAGATGACCTCAGATGTTCCAAATGCAATAGTACCATCATAACACGGTGTTTTGATGAGCTGATTTTTTATTCACCTTTAAAAACGATTTATAAATTCTACTTATAATAATGAAGTTATGTATTCATAATCACGCTTGTTGATCTACATGAATGTATATTTTTAAAGCCATTGTATTTTTCACTGGAGTTGCTTATTGCATCTGAATTACTTCTGTATATTCTTGGCCATGTCATTTCCATTTATGTTTTACATTTTTCATTATTTTTTCAGTCAATTCGAAAGTGTCCACCTTCCATACGACGACAGGTACATCTTTCATTATCATTTCCATTATCTTATGTGTTAACAGGGCCCTGATGCCGGTTCTTCTTATGGATAAGACGTTCAGCTACAAAATGTTACATTACTTTAGCGTTAGGTACAAGAATTTTAAATATGTTGATGTCATAAGGGCGCCAGTGTAATTTTTTTTATTGCGCAATAATAGAATGAATACAAATAATTTCAGACCAGTGTGGACCCAAAAAGGGGCGGCGATAATACCCACATGAGAGGAACGGCTGCGCTGCCTCTTTCAAACATAACTTAATTTTGAATTTGAGGTCAAAATACCAATCCAAACTAAATAATATATTTTTTAAATTAAATGTTTAGCAAATATCTAGTACGCATGAGGAGTATTTTATTTATTTTTGTTTTAAATTATGAAAATAATTCATTATTTTAGAGGCAACTTAGCAAATTATTTGCGAGTTCATTGTTTTTTTTTTTTTTTTTTTTTTTTTTTAATTTGCCATGTAAATATGATTACGTAACAAGACATTAAAAAAACCTTTTTTTTGGTCGATATTTTAAATTATGTTTGGCAAATTTGTGTTCCAACGTAAATTGGTCGTATTTAATTTAATTTAAAGTCCACGATAATGCTTATTATAATCCTTTTTTTTTTAATTTTACTTCTTTAAAGTGGACGGGGTAAAACTTTTTTATCACTGTTAGCCCCTAAATAATTGTTAAAGATGCCTCTGAAATTGCGAAAAATCAATTCCTTTAATTGCCTCTATTTCATAATGTAAAGCAAAAATAAATAAAATACTTTTCATCCGTACTAGATATTTACTAACCTTTAATTAAAAAAATATGTCATTAGGTTTAGGTGAGTATATTGACCTCTAATCCCAAATTAATTTTTGTACGAAACAGGCCGTGAGAATGAGGTCAATGTCTTGTCCTTAAAAAGTATCGGAATCCGGCCGCAGATCATCGGACATATTGGAGCAGCGACTTAGTGGATATTTTTGCTCTGGTCATCGCAACCTTTCAGTAGCCACATACCTGACTGCACAGATGTGCTTACGTGCATCTGAACGTGAAAAATATGTTTTATTATATATTGTGTTTTTCTAAGCACTTTCGTTTTATGGTTTTTATAGCGATATGGTACAACTGTTTTGGAGTAGGTAAATAAAAAGAGTTAGAAATATCCCCGATTTTTTGGATTTACGGTAAAATATCACTATTTTTCCATTGAGTGCCCTTCATATTCGTGTTGCAATAGATTCCAGTGTCTTCCTTTTTTGAGTTAGCCATAATGTTTTATTTACTGCTCCCTCCGATGGTGGCCACAATGTATCTATGTCAGCTTCCCCCTGATGAGAACGTAGAAGGGTATATTTTACAGTAATTGGCCAAAATGTACCTATGTCAACTCCCCCTGATGAGGACGTAAAAGGGTGTCTTTCACAGTAATTGGCCAAAATGTACCAACGTCAGCTCTCCCTGATGAGGACGTAAAAGGATATCTTTCACAGTAATTGGCCAAAATGTACCCACGTCAACTCCCCCTGATGAGGACGTAAAGGGGTATATTTCACAGTAAATGGATAAATATATCTACATCAACTCCCCCTGATGAGGACGTAACTGGGTATATTTCGCAGTAATTGGCCAAAATATACCTACGTCAACTCCCCCTGATGAGGACGTAAAAGGGTATTTTATACAGTATATTCTTAGCGGCAGGAACATAAAACGAATGAATGTTTTATTATTATTTCCAGGGTGAACTTCATGAAATACAAGAAGCCCCCCGTGGTGTTGGACCACATCAAGGAATCTTCCACCTATAAACTGGTACACGAAATGGACGATAGTCCGCAGTCTGCCATCGAATGCAGGCCTTCCAGGGTCATGTCGGAGACAGAATACAGAGAGGTGGGTGATGAGAGCAAACGTGATTACTATGCCAATGTCAATTTTTCATGTTTTGTTACAATAAGTAGGTGACCAATTATCACACGAATACCGTTTGGGATACCATGGACACATCAATGAAGTTAACAAAAAAAATCTATTGTTTTTTTTTAATATTGAATAAAAACACTGAACTTCATCATTTCAAACCATATTATCAATACTTATTAGTGCTATCTAAATTCTAGTACTGACTCACAGATGGCGCTAATTTGAAACATTTTAGAAAAAAAAACGCATTTTTAGCACGCAATGCTTTAAATATTGAGATGAATTGTTTTTTAGCGGGTTCGCGGTTTATACGGAATGTAAAATAGAATAATCTGTTATTTTAAGTTTAAAGATCAAGTCCCTCGAGAAACTTATTTATTACTCATCGCTTACCGATACATTTTTTATATAGTTCTGTTTATTATGTTTACCTAAATTGACAAGAAATACTTTAAAAAATAATAGTGTTAAATGTATATAAAAATAAACATGTTATTCCATTACGAATCTTCCCAACAAGCCCTCCATTGATATGCTTGGTGTAACACTAAGTGACCAGCTCAGGTATGGGTGCTCCATCGAAGCCAGAGTAAAGTTAGCCTCTCAGAAGTAGGGCGTGCTGTACAAATCGCAAGTACAATTCACACCCCTGTAGAATTTGGCAGCCACCTCTAGTCGAGAGTATCAACATATCTGAAAAAAAAACCTTTGACTCTGTGCAAGAAAATTTTATCAAACGGATTGCAATATTTAGGGCACAGACGTCAGGTCGGAATGCCTCTGATCGAGCTCAAACAAAACAGGCTTCACAGATCTGATTGTTTTTTTCTATTTATTCCAGAGATGCCGCTCTACCACACCCAGTAATATGCTGTAACTTGACCCATAGACAAATAGAAGCTGCACATCACAATCATCATGTCTTCACAAAATAATCAACACCGTATGAATGTGTTACATAGCTACCAAGATGATTCAAAATGTAAAAAATATATCTTAAACAAATATTCTTACATTAGATTAATGAAGAAAATAAATTTTATAGCAATTTTCAACAATATAATTTTTTTTTAATTACCTAATTTATTGAAATGTGTGTTAACCATAATGCATTAATTTGTTGTTTATTTGGTACATGGCTGCCTGTTTGTGTTTGTTAATTCGTAATTGAATGCTTTAGTATCTTTTGTAAGCGTACTTTGATTTTAATAAAGGTATCTTTTATTTAATGTTATCTTTATTTTTACAAACAAAATACATTTCTCGTTATTATAAATATTGATAAACAAAATCCCTTATAGTTGAACAACCCACCCCATTTCTTGTCTATGATACTGGAGATTACGATGGACAAGCATCATAATCCGTATTTGAAAAGAAGAAAAAGACTATCGGCTAACAATGCAACACTAACTCAAAACAAAACACCTTTATTCACTGCGCTTCACATATTTTTTAACACTTCATACAGCGAGCTCGACTTATTCAACTCACCCCCTTATAATTACAAACTTAAAATCAATAAATGACATTCACGCAATACATATTACTCTACATAAAGTAGATCCTTGCCCTTCCCCTCCCCCCAATCATCCCAACCTCATGGCTAACCTTCTAACTTATTTTTTTTAAAAATTGAATAATTTAAATACTTCAGTGAAAACCGATTATTAGTTCAGTTTTTAAATATATTTACCTTACGTAATACTTACTATAAACTGTTGGTTTTCGTAATAAAATAAAATTTAAATTTTAAAAAATCACCACGGCACAGACTGTTCCACGTGTCAACAACTAATTCGAGGCGGCCATGGAGATTCAAAAGGACCCCTTCATCTTTGTACATAGAATCCCGGTTCTAGCTTAGTTGAGAATCTTTCAATTCGTAATTTCGTAATGACGTGGTGCCCATTTAAATATCGAGACTTTTGTAGTCAATTATAAACTAAAATGTTTTTAAAATAAATGGAAATGTTTATTGTCCGGCCCTCACTTAATGTTAAATTAACTGCTTATGTCGGACGTGTTCGCCCCTCCCGCAATGTTTGACGAGGCCATTTGATAAACATATTTATTTTATTCCACCTGCTTTGTAAGGAAGTCGGGTCGTTATAAATATTATTTCGCTGTCCGCAAACGACGCCGATTCCCGATACCTTTGTGAATTTATACTGCACGGTCTATGGGAAGGGTGTTCTCACCGCTTACATTATGACTGACTTGAATAAAACGTCAGAGCGGTACGGCGGTGCGAGAGGGAGGGTGCTTGTCGGACTTGTGCAGAACGTGGTAGCTCTGCGAGTCCCGAATCTGCAAGTCTCGTAGGCCACCTTAAGTAGCCTCCGAAAACCAGGTTTTATCAGTTATCCAGCCCCCTCGCGCTTGACAAGATGCTCCGCTCCTTCGACTGCTCCGTCCGCTACGACTTCTGCTCTACTCGCCTTCTTTCTTTCTGACCACCGCTTACACTGGACCCCCATCGAACTACTGCCTCTCACTGGATCCAGACCAAGTATCGTCCCACGGACATGGCCCCGAGCTCTAATAATAATTCTGCATGAATTTCGTTTTTGTGTAGAATTACATTGCAAAGTATAAAAGTCGTCAATGAGGTCTTGTCGTCAGTGTCTTTCCCCCATTTGCGAGGGATCGATTGACAAAGGTTGTGCTATCTCCCCTCCCAGCCCTCTCCGCAGATCGGGATCAGCTGCCCCCTACAGTTCGCCTGTGTCAGTTGCGTTGGTTATTGTTTTTAATTGTAGGTACAATACCGGGTTGTTATCAATAAGACGACTTCTTAATTTACTCTAAGTCTTGATAAGGTTCATGCTTGAAAAAGATTGTTCGCACAAATATTTAGAACAAAAAAGGGAAAGAACTGCAAATGTGCTAGTGTTTTCAATTGATTATGAGTCAGGAATATTATTTCAGATGTTAAAAATCATCAAGTCTTTCTTCTCCACGTCTACATGGTCTCCAGGTGTATTCAAGGGTCCGTTTACTTTGAAACATTGGAACTATCATTACTATATTTTAGAGAATCGTGTATTTGCTTTGCTTACTAGTAACTTTTCCATGGTGTTTTGAACCAGCTATACATGTTTTATGTTGGTCTAATAATAATAATAATAATTGGATGATTTGTATAGCGCCGTTTTTGTGAAAAATCACCTCAAGGGCGCTGTATAATTTTTGTGGCAAGTATAATTTTTGTGTTTAATTTCAACCCCAATTCTTTTTTTTATATGTTCTCACGGTATTAATATTATTATTTTTTTCAATTAGTAAACCATAATATTTTTTGGATACATTGATTTTGTATTCGTCATTTTATTTGAGACCTAAAGGCCTTTTAAATTAAAATAACAATAACAAAACGTATTGAAAAATAAGTACGCCAAAATTTTCAAACAACTGCAAAAATGTTTATCAAGCAACATAAAACACGATAAAAATAATAATTGATCTCAGATAAAGCAACACTGCCAAAAACGAATACGGTACTTCATTTGCGCTATTTGTGGCTGGACTAAAAATTGGTACTAGCAGAAAAATAAGCGAAATAGGGAATATTCTTCATAAGCATTACGCTGCGAGGCTATTTGTTTGACAAAATCAAGAGATACATATTTGCTTCATGTACCCGAGGAAATACACTGGTGCTGAATAAGTTAACAAATTTAAGCCATTTCACAAATGCCCCTACAACCAACAGTTAATTTCTATGTCTCCTTGAATCGTTTTTATATACAGGGGCTGCTGTATTTTCTAGTCACTCGTAAATATTTAAATATTATCCCAAATTCTTTCGAAAAAAAATAATAACTTGGAAAGGCAAATGTTTTCATTTTTAAGCTTTCTACATTTGCCGTTACGAATTATGAAATTGTCAAATATCCCGTATATCCCATATATTTCAAAAATAATAATAAGATAATATGATGAAAGTATTACAATCTACACATAAATAAAATACTTAACACATTGATATAGCCTTTTGTAATCACATAAAATAATTGACCGAATTCACCGAAATATTTAGATTTAAAATGTGCATTTTAAATAATAGGAATTCCCAGATTAGACCGGCCATAAAATAAATTTAGTACAAAGGCTAGCCGAGCCTATTGTTAGGAATAATCTTAACTGCTATTTTGGGAAAGCCCGCAATTCCTTTGTGATTTTATGGGACGTCAATAAAAGATAATCCCCTCAAGGGAATTGAGCCGCGGATGGAACGACCGCTGAACAATACAGGTAGACAGGTAGACAGAAGGACAGTGGGCTCTAGGGGGAGTCGATTGTAAGAGTCCGCCCAGGACGGAGAGTCGGGTGCAGTCTTCCGCGCAGGAAGCAAAAGTCGCGTGTAGTCTTCCGCCAAGGAAGCACGAGTCGTGGTAAGAGTCCGCCCAGGACGGAGAGTCGATTGTCAGAGTCCGCCCAGGACGGAGAGTCGCGTGCAGTCTTCCACCGGGGAAGCAAAAGTCGGTTGCAGTAGTCCGCCCAGGACACCTAGCCAAGTGAAACCTTCCGCCCAGGAAGGTTCCAATTCTCGCTCCTTTGAGAGGCCGCCCAGGTCCTCTGACGACGAGGGAATTCTACACTTCCATCCCAGAAGGAAGTAGCTGATCTTCGCCCTTCGGAGATCAACATCGGAGACCGCCCAGGCCTCTGATTATCGCCGCGTTGCACCTACTCCCGATCCGGAGGTACACGAATACGTAGTGCGAACGCGAGGACTCTACATACAACGCAGCCACTGGACTCTGGACATCCATCACCTAAAAGGGAAGTGCCTGACTATAATGATAATTCCTCCCACCTTGCCTAAGCCAGTGAACCTCTAATTTTAAGTACAAAGACTTTAACAGTAGAATTAAGTAATTACCTAAGTCAGTGAACCTCTAATTTTAAGTACAAGGACTTTAACAGTAGAATTAAGTAATTGCGTATCTAGTTTTATTAAATTTATTATGTCTAATTAAGTTTTACTCTAGATTTAAGACTAATCCCACGTATATAAAAATAAATTACTTGTAACTACCTAAGATCGCATTTCTATTCCTCTCTTTTTGCGTTATTCCTAGAATAATACCTACTGCCCGACTACCCGTCATATCAACATAAGAGAATGAGAAATTCATATTTTTTATGACAATGAGTAATTTTTGTAATCGAGTAAAACAAGTAATTTAAAATATATTGGGATTTTTGCCGGTAATTGCTCAATTATTTACGTTTTCCGGGAGAACATTTTCTTATTTCTAGAAACACCACTGCATAGTTTAGTTTGACATTTGACAGTTCATGCTTCAATGCCATAGATAAAACAAATATTTTCCTAATCTCGTTTCTGATGACGTGACCGACAATAATTCTCACGAGAACAATAAACAACAAAGGACGCAAAATGTTTAGCCAGTGCTGCAGAACGATTCTGCTGAAGGGCGGGGGGCACTCCTTACCCAAAAACAACCATAAAACCTTGATTTTTAAGAACTTAGAGGTTAGAAACTACTCGTTTAAGAAGACCCCAAGTTCTTGGATTAGTTTGCGCGGTGTGTTTACGAGATGGACTCCTTTCGGTGTTGTGTTATACGGAGGATATCTCTGGAACAAAGGTATCACGGAAGACGTCAGTCAGATTGAATTAGAGTTCTACACACACTTGCCTTTGAGAATTGTGAGTAAAATATTTGGAAAGTTTGCTAACATCGAAGTGCCAGTCGATTACAGACCTTGGGTGTATGGAAAATACACGAAGTGGTTCGGTGTCAACATAGAAGAAGCAATAACAGATGATTTTACGCAATATAAGAGCCTCGCAACGTTTTTTGCAAGGAATTTAAAACCAGGAGCCAGAAATATAGATCTTAACGGATCTCTTGTCTCTCCTTGTGATGGAAAAATATTATCGTCAGGACCTGTGACCAGCTGCAGAGTGGAGCAAGTCAAAGGCGTCACGTACAGCCTCCAGCAGTTCTTTGGACAAAATACTTGGACTAGAAGGGCAATAAACTTATCGAACAGCGTGCAAAAGCTCGCTTTCGCAAGCAGCAATACTGCACTTATGGAAGGTGTTAATGAATCAAGGAACGCAGATAATACACTGCGCGAAAGCTACGAGAATAACAAAAACAAACAAAGCGACGACGAGAAGTATTATCGTTCGATTCTAAGCGATCCAGATAAGAACACCTTGCATCATTGTGTTATTTATCTAGCGCCCGGAGATTATCATCGTTTCCACTCGCCATGCGATTGGATAGCAAAATTCCGTCGTCACTTCAGCGGGAAGTTGCTATCGGTTAATCCGCTATTCGCAAAGCTGATTCCCGGACTGTTTTGCCTGAACGAACGCGCAGTTTACATCGGTGACTGGAAGCACGGCTTTTTCAGCTATACCGCAGTAGGAGCCACAAACGTGGGTTCGATTCAGATATATAAAGACGACGCTCTACACACAAATGGGCGGAAAACGCGACGATGCGACGAACTGATTCTAGAACCCAACGTCGATTTCGAACGAGGCGAAATGGTCGGACAATTCAACATGGGAAGCACAGTCGTACTAATCTTCGAAGCGCCGAAAGATTTCGAATTTTATCTGAATGCCGGCGATTCCATTAAAATGGGCAGTGAATTGGGATATTTCAAGAATAACCCGAGCGGTGGGAGAAATAGGTGGTTTTAGTATTTAGCTAGTAATTTGTTTAGCGTTATAGTACTATTATTGGTAATTTTTTTAAACTGTTTGTAAATACACATTCTATCATTATGAAAATAAAAATAAAGTTTTATTAAAGCTGTCTATTAGTTTTTCAAATTATTAATGTGTTCAACTTATTTGACTTAGCCCATAGGTTCCCAAAGCGGTCCATACGGATCGCTGGGGGTCCATGGCAGGGAGAAAAAAAAGGAGGTCTACAAGATGTAAATAGGGATCCACGGATCGGAGTTCATTTAAACTGCATGGCGTAGTAGAGCAAAAGTTTTGCATTGTAAGTTATGCAGGCATGTTCATGTGCGAGCTTTTACAAGCTTTCATTCCAGCAGCAATGCCTCGCACAGTGAATAAATACCACTTGTTCAGGATTGTACCAAAGTTTTGGACAGACAGGTTGGGGGATTCACAGAAAATTCTGCACTTTAACCAGTGACAGCCGGTGATGTTTTTACAGAGTGTTTGTTGAAATATTAATTTTTACAACCATCATAACATCTCTTTGAAATATACACAAATCATTGATTAATTATACACAAAAGATATATATATATATATATATATATATATATATATATATATACAAATATATATATATATATATGTAGAATAATTTTTCTCGGTTTACCCGCGTAATGTAGTCCTTAGAAGGACTTTTTAACTCCTGACGTTTCGGACAAATCACATTGTCCATCTTCAGAGGCCTTATGTCTTGAGTTTTGTTTTGAACTGATCGCTTGAGCGTGTCCGTTCAATCCAAAAGTCAAAACCTAAGTGGTTGCAAATCATTTTAATAGTCTATCGAAAGATCACATTCCACTTGAATCACATGGTATTTATAAAATACCTTGTGGAGCATGTGAAAAGGTATATATTGGACGGAGTAATAGAAAAATATCATGTAGAATCGCAGAACATAAAGTAGATGTCACCAATAAACGCTTAACGTCATCCTTAGTACAACACGTCCTTAATGAAGGTCATAAAATAGATTTTGATAATACCACGACAATAGCCAGCCTTTTCAATGAAACAAGAAGAATTTACCGCGAAGCCATCGAAATTCATAAACATAAAAACAATATGAATACTAGAAATGACTCAATTAGAATTCCCGACACTTGGAAAGTCATAATCGATCAAAATTCCCCGATAACATCACTTCCAAAATTATTAGAATTACCCTCAACTTCCTTAAATAAAAATAACCCGGTTACTATGCGTAAACAGCCTATTAAATGCCCCACCCCTACCCCCACCCCTTTATCTACACGCGTTCTGCGTCCTAGACTATTAAAATGATTTGCAACCACTTAGGTTTTGACTTTTGGATTGAACGGACACGCTCAAGCGATCAGTTCAAAACAAAACTCAAGACATAAGGCCTCTGAAGATGGACAATGTGATTTGTCCGAAACGTCAGGAGTTAAAAAGTCCTTCTAAGGACTACATTACGCGGGTAAATCGAGAAAATTATTCTACATCTTACACCCGTGAAAATCTCAACCATAACATATATATATATATATATATATACAAAAATCAATAAGTTTGTTTTTCCCCGATTCAGTTTCGTTGAAAACAGCACAGTTTATTTTTATTAGTGCCGGGAAGGTTTAGAAAGTAGTTTGAATGAAATCCAATATGTAAAACTATTGCTATATTGAGTTTAGTTCATAGATATACCACTATGATTAGCCACAGATTACATATTCAAAAGAAAAAAAAAAACTGGGTAGAATATTTTCAAAATGGAAAACATGAGTAGGTACCTCCTTAAGAACTTTATGATTTAGATATATTTTGAAAAAAAATAAACGTTTGGATTGAAATAAAAAATGTTTCTGTATTTGGAGATAGTTACTTTTGCTGTAAAATCAATTATTGTACCCGCGCAAGGCCGGGTTCATATCAGCTAGTAATGTATAAAAACGTGTGTAAATTTGTTCAAAAACTATGAATAATTAATAAATTAATAAGAATTACTTTAATAGGGATATTGAAAGAAGGGTGAATGCAGGAAACTCCATTAACGAAGGACTGAACGCGGTCAGAGCAAACAAAAAGTTGTCCAAAGTAGAGAAACTAGCAATCCACAATGGAGTGCTGATACCAACCCTGATGTATGGCAGTGAGGCATGGAACTGGCAGAGGAAGAATGAAAGTAGACTGAATGCTGTAGAGATGAGGTCTCTGAGACGATTGTGTGGTAAAACCATGTATGATTGTGTGAAAAATGTTGAGACTCGCAAAGAATGCAAGACTGATGTATGCGTAATGAGCAAGATTAAGAAAGGAACGCTTAGATGGTTCCGGCATGTAGAGCAAATGAACGAAGAAAGGAGTGTAAGGAGAGTATATGTCGCAATTGTGAATGGAAGAAGAAGCCGGAGACATCAGAGGAAGACATGGCAGAATCAAGTTAATCAAAAACTTGAGTCAGGCCATGTCAGAATTTGGAATAACAGAAAAGAATGTAGGAGACGATATATGAATGTGAATGAAGAAAGAAATGTATGCCATGATCGACTTGTTTGGCAGTCCGTCCTCTCTGAATACCCCTGCGGAGAAACGGCACGATGGTTAATTAGTTATTTAGTTATTTTATGTTAAATAAAACAAAGATTTTTTTTTAAAAACCAATATATTTTATTTCACGCCAACTGGTTTCGCTTAACTCAAGCTTCTTCAGGACAAATATAATAACTAAAGAATAATACAGAATTATCGGTTGTATATGTAAATATATATATATATGGATTTTAAATATATCTGAATACTCCACTGCCGAACATAAATACTCAACCAGGCCATAAGTCAAAATGTACTGGATATTCTCTAATTTAATTATGTCTTTTGGACAGAGGAATATTAAATCTCATGCAACAAAACTATATAATGCCTTACCAAATCCATAAATAAAAATTACAGAAATTAATATCTTTAAAAGTAAAGTCAAAACATGGCTGAGAGATCTGAATCATTATGAACTAGCAGATAATATAAAGAGAATTTAAGACAAATGGATATTTAGTAGAAAAAAGTACAGGCCGCCTCAGAACAGTTCTTCTTAGTGAGGAGGACTGTGAACACTATGACTTTATACTTGTGTTATAATAATATCCTTTATACTTACATACTCTCTATACAATATCCTTATTAGACGGAAGGAAGATGGATGTCATTCGTAGTGTCAAATACTTGGGACATATATCAGAGAAGACCGATATCCGTTAGAGCAGGTATGCTGTCAAGTCGTTTTTACCTTTGCAGCGCAACACATTCTGCACATCTCTGTATACATCAGAAGTGTGGGCGCATCCCAATAGCAAAACATAAAAGTCACCTACAATAATGCATACAGCCAACTATTCCGTCTACCGAGATACTGCAGCGCTACAGAAATGTTCCTGGAAGGACGAGTGCACTCTTTCAGGGCACTTCTCGCATGGGAAGCCTATGGTGCAGGGCACGCCAATCCAAGAATACCATCATTACTGCTACGGCTGCACGGATGGAGTCTCCCTTGATGGCCCCTCGGAGACATGAAAACATCAAATAACCACCATAAATTTCTTCATTTTTCGTAAAGTAATTTTAATCAATGTTTTTCTTTCTCCTATTTTACGAACTTATTGATATTTATTTTTTTTGCATTATTATCACTGACGGAACATGTTGCATTGCACTACCCCTGCATACCTTCTGGAATAAACAACTATTATTATTAATATTATACAATTTTAAAACAGTTTATTAACGCTTTAGTCCTCTTAATAAGTCAGTATGGAATTATTGGATGGGGAGGTTCATATGATCAAATTGTAAGCCCTGTAAAGTTGGTTCAAGGACTTATTCCTAAAGTGATACAGCTATTCGTCGACTTACGACCGCGATCGGTTCCGGCAAATAGGTCGTAAATCGATCTGGTCGTAAGTCGGATCATTTTTTTTAAATTTTTTATATGAATACCTCACAAGAGTCCCAACTGCTCCCAACCGTCTGGAGCCAGTGAGACTATGACATTACCAATTGGGGAATGTTGTGAGGCTGAAGGTATTGGGGAGGGGAAGGAGAAGGGGAAGAGGAAGGTTGGGAATACCTGGCTATTCAGATCTGGTCACCAAACACGGCTAAAAGCCATTTCAAGCAACGTTTCAATTCTGAATGGTGGTCTTTCACCAGGGCGATACTGAGAGTATCTTCCACTCTGGAACGTGCGCAAATATACTATATATTATTTTTAAATGAATTAATTGTGAAACAACACAAATTAATTAAATAAAAATTACTTGTGCCCGCCGGGATTTGAACCCGCGACCTTCGGATTCGTAGTCGAGAGCCTTACCCCTCGACGATGTAACGATTTCCTTACATACGCGCATCACTTGTATTGCGTGATATTATTATATGACGAGAATGAAATAAGAAGTACAGTAAAAGTGGTTATATATTATATTCATTATTTTTTTTTGTGACACCAAACAAAGTTTTCAGCAACTAAGGCACCCCCGGGGGAGTGTCGTGAGGCAAGTGAATTATTTGGGGAAGGGGAGGAGATAGGGAAGAGGAAGGTTGGGAAGTGCGTATATAAAAGTAAGAATGAAAATAATCAAATGAAAATTCAATGTGTCTGAAGTTTATTCAGAAGATGTAAACCCGGCCTTGCTCGGGTACAATAATTGATTTGACAGGAAAGTAACTATCTCCAAATAAAGAAACATTCATTTGAATATTCTATTTCATTCCAAAATATTGTATTTGTAAGTTTTTAAGTAGGTACCTACTCGTGTTTTCGTTTATGAAAATATTCTACTCAAAAAAATCTTGTTCTTTTGAATATGCTATCTGTGGCTAAGCGGAGTGTTATATCTATGGGCTAACCTCAAAACAACAAGGCGGATTCAATGTTTTTCATACTTATTTTAAAGTGTTGTACCAACAGTTTTATATATTGAATTTCATTCAAACTACTCTCTAACCTTCCCGGCACTAATAAGAACAAACTGTGCTATTTTCAACGAAATCGGTTCAGTAATTTTCGAGAGCATCGAGGACAAACAAACAAACTTATATTGAATTTCATTCAACCTACTCTCTAACCTTCCCGGCACTAATAAGAACAAACTGTGCTATTTTCAACGAAACCGGTTCAGTAATTTTCGAGAGCATCGAGGACAAACAAACAAACTTATATTGAATTTCATTCAACCTACTCTCTAACCTTCCCGGCACTAATAAGAACAAACTG